>OX123184.2:23809856-24029491 GCA_944739405.2 Euclidia mi
TAGCAGAAGAAGCTGCAATTGCGGTAATGCTGTGGTGCATCATCATTTGAATTCACCTTTGTTACTCTAGTGAAATAAAAACCACTTCTACATGACCAAGTGTTATCATTAATTGTTTTCTGCATAAATCACTTATTACAGTATACAATATTTCGGTACGTACCGTATAATTTTAATAAAATTATTTCATGATTTCATAATATAATATTTATTGACATTCAATGACATTCACATAATGACATTAATTGTCTTTTTTAAAATAGTGCTTGCACATGGTGCGATGTCGCTACAGCCTCTTTAGTATAAGAACGAACGAACTTACTATTTTCAAAAACCGGTGTCAAGCACTAAACGTTTGACGTTAGCCCAACGTAAGGGTTGCGTCTACGGTTCGAAACGCTCAATACAATTAGCACGATACCATGTTTGACATCAGCCAAACTAAAACCAAACGTTCACCAAATACGTTACGTTGTCAAAGTTTGAACGTTTGAAAATAGCACGATTAGCCCCTTGGTCTCATATTGTCACACTTAAAGACGCTCGAAAGACTATAAGAAATCTTAACACTTTTGTTTTCTTAATGTATTATGAAAATAAATGTTTTGTTAATGCTAAGTATAGCTTTTACAAAAGTTGTTTTGTCATATTACTGAGTCAAATAAAAGGACTGGGATAGACCAATGCACTAACACAATGCATGTCCATGTCCTTCTTGTGGGATAGAAAAAAAATACGTTTGCAATAAAACCATTTTTTATAACATCCTGTTCGCAATTCACTTCGCGAAAAGTGGAAACAAAAATAACGTTTAAAAAAACATTTGTCATTCAACATAATGCTTTTATACCAAAGTCAATGTATGAAACATTCAGTTAAAACCACTTTAAAAGCCGACTCGGAGATAAAATGACATTCTTAAAACAAAAAGATAGTTGAGATAAAGCCGATGACTGGAATCATGATGATCGATTGTTGATTACGTCATCTCTTTGATTTTGCCTGGCTTCACAGATTTTGAACGTGATCAAAGGAATCCCATGTGAAGTGTACTTTTAGCTATTGATGGAGGATTAAAAGAAATTCTTTATAGAGCCATGTAGTGAGATTTTCTTTCCACGCTATGGGAAATAGGAAACAATAATACGGATGGATGAAACGAGGAAATTATTACAAATATCAACCGTCCACTAATAATCATTTACAGGGTATTGGCCAAATAACCTTCTTCTTAAATAATATTCTTACAAGAGAGCATCAATCTCTTACATCGCAACGTAAATTTAACATTTTTCTGGATTTCTATAGACGAGAACCTGGGCTTGAGATTGGTTTAAGTTTATCCAGATTTAATGCAGGTTATAAAATTCGAGCTATTACCTGCAACTTTGTCCATGCGAACGACACCACGTATACAAAATTTATTAATGCGAAATGTAACTCAAAAGAAGCCATGGAGAAAAAAAGGTTTCTAATTCTGAAACCTATATTTAGTTGTATTTTGGTTAATTACTAATATCTGTCATGCACGTGCCCAGTTTTTGTAATTTAAATAAATCTAAAAGTAGTTAGGATTATTCAAATTTGGTTAATTTTAATCTTGTCCTAAAACAGTTTGTGAGATTAATTACTACCTAAATGACTACAGTTAAGGTGAGTTTGTGAGAGCATTAATCGTGACATAGTTGTGTGTAATGTATTTTATATGTTACATACGAAGTATTATATTTCATATCAGTTTTATTCTGTTTTAATCATTATTTTAATCAAAGTCTATGATTCTTAATCTACTTTAAATATTCTCAGACTCAGACACTCTTGCAGTTAACAATAGGTGCATTTACTAATATGTTTAAAAAAATAATTTAAGCTTTTTTATGGACTCTACTATACATATATTTTTGAAGTTTAATTATAATAATAATAATATTCTACCACATTGACACAACACCATCTAATTGGTTTTATTTGTAGAATAATTATGTTTTTAGTTGTGTTGCATTTGAATAAAGCGCACTAGCATTGTTTTGTAGAACATCAGTTTTCAACATAAATTAGTGGTCAAATGCTGAATGGCATTATCATAATTATGTTACTCCATCCAGTGATTGAATTCTAGATTTACAATATTTTTTCCTCCAACTCTTGGGTGAGCGAAGAGCGTGTGCATACACGCTCTTTGTTTACCCAAGAGTTGGAAGGACGTTTCTCTCCAATAAAAGTTCAGGGACTTACTACTACTATTCTTCTGTCCCGGTATATAATAAATCATAAGTAACTGTGTAAAATAAAACATAGTAAATGTGTTGAGCTGGTGTTATAATTAGTTCATATTTGGCATATTATTATATTTGATTGGATAAATGTGTGTTCAAGTGACAACTGGCGGATTTTGTGGCAACACATAACCTACTGATAAATACATTACCCTCCTTTGCGTTACTCCCTCGGGAAAATTTATATGACAGTTTCTTAACAGTATATATAAAGGTGTTGTTAACTTATTTATGGTATATATAAATACATCTGTTCTTCTGTTAGCTAGCGTCGTTCTAGTGAAACGCGGGTTTCAGTGGCAGCTGCCTCCACAATTTTTTATCCACTCTGTTGGTACTTGAGTATGTAGTGTTTCGAACACAATAAATACGTTAGTAAAGGTGATCTACACCCTTTTCATAAATAGGCATGATGTATACAAATCCGATGGTTCAAAATTGATTATATTTTTGTGCAATTAAATTAATTGTCCTATGTAATAACTAGAGGACGCCTGCAATTTTTTTTAATTTACTCGTTTTGGCCGATCCCGTAGGAATTTCGGTAAATCCCTTCTTAATGCACCCTGCGGTCCGCAAGGAACATACATGCCAAATTTCAGCTTCCTGTGCCCAATCGTTTCGGCTGTAGCGTGTCTGTCAGTCAGTCAGTAACGCAAGGATTTTATATATTAAGATTAATCTTAATTACTTACAAGTGATTATAAGACGTTTCTAATGAAAAGAGCTTTGAAATTCTTGCCCATTTGAGATTCAAAGACAAATTAATTTCAAACCACTTAAAACATTGTTATATTTAACGTATTTTTTAATGTTATTAAGTACCAAATTGTAAAAAATATGATTATGGGTACCATAACTGCTCGGGTATGACAAGACCAATATGGAACATAGGCAACCATATCTTTATGTGATTTCTTCAGTAAATATTGCCTTATAAATGATTCCAAGAATCTGGAAACAAGATTTGCAAACCTTCAATGAACGAATACAAAGTATACCCAGGCACAAAACATGTTACGTACAATTGGTAACGTGTGAATCTGTATATATAAAATCTTACTGACTGACTGACAGACAAGCTACAGACAAACTATTAGGCACAAGATATAGATAGATACTGAAATTTGTCACGTATGTTCCTTGGGGACCGTAGGGATGCACTAACAAGAGATTTTCTGAAATTCCCACGGGATCGGGCAAAACCGGTAAATTAATAAAATTGTGGGCCTACCCGCAGTCATCCTCTAGTAATATTCATAGTTAATACAACAAAAATTATAAAGAATATTCAAAAGAATTTATGTGTTTGATACACATAAATTCTTTATAATTTTTGATGTATAGTAAAATTTTGTATGCATAAAATATATGGTTGCAGTAACTAAGAAATGTATTTTACAAATTAAAGTACTATTTCTAAATGTCCAACACAGGTACCGATTATTAAGAAGCAACTGGACTAAAAATAAAATATAAAAGTGTGCCACAAATTCTGGAGTAATTTTATAAACTCAAGCTCAGTACATATTTTAGTTTAGAAAACTGCGGGAAAACAAATGAACAAGAACATAATTATAAAACACAATAGTTACCTCTGAGACAAAAGTTTTAAATTTCCACCCACAGAGACGATTTTGTTAGGTCTAGATTATCGAGATTTTTAAAGTATATCCCTTTTAAAACATACTACCATAAATATTATAATGAAGACAAAAGAGCTAGAGTATACGAACCATATTTGATTGTATTGGAGTCAAGTGCTCAAACAAGAATTCAAAAACTCTAACTTACAAAACCAGCCAATGTCATCACAATTTTGTTGATATCACGAGATAGTCGATGTGGATAATTGGGTATTATGGTCATTCTAGGTGCTGCGGTGGTATCAGCACTGTTCTTATTTCTTTCAGACAAACTTATTTTTAGTTAGTGATAAACTGACTTGTTAATTTGTACGCGCGCATCAAGGGTTCTGTACAAAATTACCGATTATGGGTCTAACAAAAAAAAACAATACCATTTCTTTCATCAGGTTTAAAAAAATAAGTGTGGCACATTTTATGGGTAAAAACTGTCGAATACTAACCCACGAGAAGGCGCGCCCTTAAAAGTTACACGAGCAGGCGCGCGTGAGCAAAACCCTCACGCTACTTCAAATGACGTTTTCTTTGAGATCAATTATATTTTTAGTATAAAATTACATGTTATAATTAATTAAAAGTCTTTATTTAATTAAATAAAGTGTTTTATTACAAGTAAATAACAGAAAGTGTAGTCTTATGGGTAAACTTAAAAAAATATTGCACTTTGGCCTTAATATTTGGCTAACTTTACATAAAAACTAAATAAAAAACAAAATCACAACAAAAATGGAATGACTAAATCTTCCATGAGATCTTGAGTTATGTGGCCCTCGTGACACATATAGCACATAAAAGTAACATGCTCGGTATCTACTGATATACTGCACAAAATACATGCTCTTTTTAACGCATTTTGCTAATGTGGCATATAGGAAATGTGGCATTTTGCGAAAGTGGCATTTTACGCATCTGGCATTTTGCGCCTAATCCTACCAGCGATACAACATTTGGTTTGCCTAGCATATTCCTATGCACATTTTGATTCTCTACATGCCATTTCTTAGGTGTTCGTTCAGATAAGATCGCACTACACTCATACAAAAAAAATACTCTTGTTGAGATCTTTAATCTGTATATATAAAATTCTTGCGTTACTGCTTGACTGACAGACAAGCTACAGCCAAAATACGGGGCGCAAGAAGTTGGCATGAATGTTCCTTGGTAACTAAAGGGGTGCACTAAGAAGGGCATTCCTAAAACTCCCATGGGATCCAGCAGAAACAGCGCAGTTGCGGGCACTATCTAGTTTTATATAGGTCTCGAGATATTACAACACTTGGGACGAAACCGCCCATTCTCCTTTGGGGGACTGGCTGATCACCCATTGTAGACATTGTTTGGGACGAAACCGCCCATTCTCCTTTGGGGGGCTGGCTGATCACCCATTGTAGACATAGTTTACTGTAAGTAACAAATAAAACATATAAATATTATATGCACTAAGCTAATCAATAACTGAGCCCAATAACTACGAAAAAACAATCAAATCAATTTTGTTATTATGAAAAAAATACTTACACGAGCGGGCGCGCGATGAGAAAAATGTAGCGTTTTACGATGCATCGCACTCAAACCCATCACCACGCAGTGGTGGTGGCACTGAGAAGCACGAGAATTGCGTCAGGAAAGAGGGGTTGAAATTATGGGAAGGTACTGTGGAGCTTGTAGTGTCGCAGTATAGCTAAAGATAAAATTTACAGCAATGAATTTATGAGTGAGCAAAATGCTCATAGCGCGCCTTCTCACGGATTAATAGCGATGTAAATTAGGGGCGATTCTATATTTAAAAATATAACTTTGTTATTACATACCACTTATGTATTCGGTTTTTGGTTTTATGTTGTGGAATGAAATGAAATGAAATTCTTCTTTGCAAGTACTTACGAAACGTCATTAAAAAACCATTTTGTACAATCATTTTTGTGTGTCGAATTACAACAGCTCAGTCCCAAGCGTTTTAGTCGTCTTTATATTCATGTCCCATTGTCCCATAAAACAGCTACTTATTTTGTGGAGACGAGTGCTATTAACTACGAGATAATTCCTGTGTCTTGTATTTACAGAATGTATATCACATTTTTTACTAAATTTGTCAATATTTTTATGTAGATTTATCAGATTTTCATAAATATATTGTGCTACAACAGTTAGAATGTTTATTTCTTTGAATTTTTCTCTTAGAGTAACTCTTGGACCGAGGTTTTAAATTTCCTTTACAGCTCTTTTCTGAGGAACGAATATTGTATTTAGGTCTGCAGCATTCCGCCCAGAGAAGAATCCCATACGACATTAAGCTATGAAAGTAACTGAAATAACCCATTCTAGCTGTTTCCAACGCTGCAGATGCAAATCAAAAGGCAGCATCGGCTTTCTATTAACAAAATGCGTACATATAGTTATAATTGCTGTATGTTTTTAATACGATACCGTAGAAGCTTGGTATAGCGCCATGGGCGTGATCTTTTTTTTTTCTTTTTACTTATATTGGCACACCAACAGCGTTTAGGCGAAACAAACAATAACTTAACTTCTAATAAAATCTTAACTATCTGGCCTAAGAGCTAAAAAGCTAAAAGCTATTTAAAGTGATACAAAATTTACCATTAACAAACATTTACATTTACAAAACAATAGTTTAAAGAAAAAATAATCTTACTACTAAACATGTACACCAAAATAACAAAAATCGACTCACGTTTGTGGTTGCAGTGCTTGACGCCTGACTTGCGATGGGGTATTATGAAAAACGTCCAAATAGTGTATTACAATTTTTTTGTAGTCTTTGCAAGGGCGAAAATTGCCCGACATTTGTTCTGGTTCGACGTAAAAAGAACGGGTTGTTACGTGTAACCCTACTATTAACCTTAGGAAGGTAAAAATCTAAATTGGATAGAAGATAATATGGTTCGGCTATCTTTCCCGTAATGACCTTATGTAGGAATACTAATTCAAGCTCAATCAATCAATCAATCAATCAATCAATCAATCATTTATTTATTTGCTTGAAATATGGTACACAAACAGTTGTTACAGTGTTTTCAAAGAGCTATACATATTTCACCTATTGTACAGGCATGCAAATGTAGTAATAAAAAAAAATGCTTAATTAGTACAAACAATTATGAAATATTAGGCACATATTACAATAATAAAGAAATTAACATTAAAATTAGATAAATACTTATTACATTCGATTATATAATTTACAAGAGATTTCCATAAAAGCAAAACCGACAAGGACTCTTCTTAAAAAAATCTTTTATGCAATAAAAACTTTTCTCTATGAGCCAGTTCCGTTACACAGTACAGAATCTTTTCCGTGGAAGTTCGGTGATCTCTTTCGGTAAACTATTAAAAATGAGTGGTGCCATATATACACAGCTGCGTCGAAATAACTCTAATTGTGGCACCGGCATTTTAAGAGGCAGGTGAGAAGTCTGTCTCTTATTCTGGGTTTCATTATTTTCAAAAAGAAACGGATGAAATTTGACAAATTTTGCGACTTCGTATATGTAAAGGCAGGGAACGGTTAGGATCTTTTCAGACTTAAATACTGGTTTACATGATTCAAACCATTTTAAACCAAAAATTGCGCGAATGTTTCTTTTCTGAGCTATGAAAACTCTCATTATTTCAGAAGAGTTTCCCCAAACCACCAATCCATATCGAATAATTGAACAGACATGAGCATAATAGACCATTAAAACGGCTTGTTTAGAAGTTAAATCTTTTACTTTCCTAAGTGCGAAAACAAATTTGTTTATTTTCATACACACCATGTCAACATGCTTCTTCCAAGTAAAATGTGAGTCTAAAATTATTCCGAGAAATTTTGTACTTTGTATTTGTTCAACTTCGTTGTTGTTATATTTAATATTTAATTCTATTTTTTTGCCTTTAAATGTCCTAAACTGTACGAATTTTGTTTTATCAATATTTATTTTTTATCTATTAGCATCCAGCCAAGTAGTAATGTCTTGTAACGTTTTGTTAACTACAGTCTCGTAATAATTTAGATTTTGACATTCTATAATAACGGTTGTGTCATCTGCGAATAAAATACAGTCATGGGATATTGATCGTGGGAGATCGCTAACATATAAAAGAAACAATAATGGTCCCAAAATACTTCCTTGGGAACACCTGAATAATTTATGCGCTGCTCTGAGTCAACATATTCTATGACTTTGGAGTCCTTATTAAATGTGGTCAACCTGGTTAACTGTTTTCTATTCTTTAAATATGATTGAAACCATTCTGAAGCCAGACCTCTTATCCCATATTTTTCTAATTTTGTTATAAGGGTAGAATGTTCAACATAATCGAATGCTTTGCTGAGATCCAAAAACAGGGCAGAAGTGGGAACTTTAGAATTTAGATTTTTAATAATTGATTTAACAAACGTGAAAGTGGCTAATTGTGTAGATTTATCCTTTCTAGAACCATACTGTTCCTTCGCTAGGATCTTGTGTTTCTCTAAGAAATAAAGGAGTCTTTTGTAAATAACCTTTTCAAAATTTTTCGATATTACTGGTGTGAGAGCTATAGGCCTATAATTATCTTTTTCAAATTTCGAACCTTTTTTATGTAGAGGTTTTATAATTGATAGTTTTAGACCATCGGAAAAACAACCTTGTTAAAACGATAAATTTATAACATGTGCTAAAGGCCGCGCTATATAGTAAGCAATACGTTTCAGAATGTCAGCATTTATATTGTCATAGCCGGCGGACTTTGTATTTCTTAAAGAATGTATTATGAGATAAATTTCTTGTGAGTTCGTAGGCTCTAAGAATATACTGAAGTCATTATTTTGTAGTTTATAAAGTTCACTTTTTGATGAATCATTTACTGTATCATTTTGTACCATGTCAATGAAGAAGTTATTAAATATATTTGCTATGTCAATGCATGTTGTTACTGAATTACCATGATCATTAATACTATTTATATATTCTCTTGGTTTAATATTTCCTATATTCCGGTTTATAACTTCCCATGTCGCCTTACATTTGTTTTTAGAACGCGAAATATGCCTTAAATTACGTACAGACTGCACGTTGATAATGCATTTCTTCAAAATGCTTGAGTATTTTTTAAATTGAAATTTAGTAGTATTATTTTTGTTAATATAATATTTGTATCTTAATATGCGTTTCGTTTTGCAACTCTTTTTGATGCCTTTCGTTACCCATGACAAACTATTTAAGTTATAATTTATTTTGATTTTAAGAAGCGGAAAACATAGTTTATGATACAACATTAAATCGTTATGAAAGGTAGTGAAGGCTTTATTAGTGTTTGATGTTTCATATACCTCCGAAAATGATAGACGGCTAATACAATCCTCAAATTTATTAATGTTTTCCTTACTGTAATCGTATGATGTTATGAAATAATAAGTATTTAATTCTCGTTTGGCTTGACTACTAAATTCTATTACTTGAGCAGTATTATGATCTGACAAACATAATAGACTAAGATCCCGCGACAAATTAGTGCACTCATCGAGTTTTTGCTTAAAACCAAATTTTTAAGTATATTTATGATTAGGCGAATACATATCTACTAGGTTGCCTATTAAAATTTGGCTGCAAGTATGTTTAATTAAATGATTCTTAATTGATTTTTGGAAGATACTTTCGTTCACTCGTTTTATAAGTAAAATATCGTCTACATCACGGCTATACATATAAAAATTCTGAAAAACCACAGTTGCCATTGTTCACATGGCCGCACCTCCTCGCAGCCAGTTGTAACCAGGTATGATTTCAATACATTTTTACGTTCATAACGTTTATTTATGATTTATATATCAAATGAAAGCTAATTTTTTTCTGATTCTGATTATATATGGTTGCCTAATTAAATCCAGCCGCAAATAAGGGTTGCCGGCTGTTGAATATTGTAAATATTTAAAGTAGGGTGAAAGAGAGTTATAGGGGGAAGTCCCGTAACGCCGGGTGGCACCTAGCGCAGAACACCTACACCTAAGACTACAGAACAAAAGGCAGACGGAGCGCGCGGAACACTTGCGTGAGGCCACTAAAGCAAATACAAAATTGAAAAGCGAATACAAACTCGGCTCAGTGCGCTGCGAAGCATCGCACAGTTCACAGGCCACGATCAATCCAGCTTTTAAATTCATAAAATGCCGTCTTGCGTTTTTAAACATTGTAAAAGTTGTTTCCAAAAGCAAAAACGGGAAGATGGAATATATTTTTACAGATAACTATGAATTATTTCACTGTTTTATAATATTATTTCGATAAAATTCGTATTTCTGCAGAAAATATGTAAGTGTTGCCAGTTTACGTCGACACCGTTTTCCCTGAGTTAGGGAAAATGCACTTGTCAATTGATTATGTAGGTAATAATTATTGTCATCAAAATACATTAACGTATTGTAAAAGTATATTGTAGATTATCTTTTTTATTATAAATATAGTAATAGAATTTCCATCAGTATATACATTGTTTTGAGCTCGATCCCCATATACTATACACTTTGACCTTTGTCACAGAATAAATCTTTGTACCGTTCTTATAGCGTAGGGAATAAGTATCAAAATCGTACTGCAACTGTTAGCTTGACTTGGCGCCGTGTGTACATTACGTACAGAAACAAAAATTATTGATTGCAGCCATTATTTATTTTTAGTGGCATTTTTTTTGTTATGATTTATGAATCATAATATTCATAATTTGTTGTGTGCATGACAAAATAGCTAATTAATATTTAGGACGCAAGCCTATTGCAACTAACCAAACATTTCCAGATACTATACTGAGAATTTCTAAACAAAAAATAAACAACATATTCGCCGATCTAAGATCTGAACCTCATGATTGGTATTCGTAAATATATGTAATTGGTATTATATAAGTATTTCTTCTGGATCGAGGCTATGAATCACAAAACATAATCTATTTATTTCTCAATTTACGAATAAAATTAGTTAAAACTTAACTCGGTACCTACATTTAAGAAATGTATTTATAAAAGCATACTTTAATGGTATCTTTTATTTGAATAATTTTCACAACAGCATTACATATTAAAAGCATTAATTAAATCCATGGTAAATTCTTCAAAACCGCAAACGAATATAAAATATTACCTATGTAATATTATTATATTCGTTTGCAAAAACTATATGTAAAATAGTGGGAGATTATTCATAATCTGGCAACTTTACACACACATAGACGCGCGTGTCCGTACAGTGCCATTCGCCAAATGTCACGCACACATAGCTGTCAACGTGTCTCACTTAGTAGGACGAATGCGCTCTATCTGGTTCTTGTTTGTTAAATCTGTGACCTACACTATCTCAACAAGTAATCTTCCACATATTTTAAATCGTGAGCAACAATTTGCGGAATAGGTGCGGGACAACATATCAATACAGGATCACACAACGCGGTTTTCCAGTGCTGAGACTGGGCACAGCGGTAGCAGCATTTTGCTGTTTATGGCGGCAAAGCATTGCGTCACGTATACTCTATTATGTAATTATGCTATATAAGGTTATATATTATTATTTATTTTAATATGTCATTGAATATAGTGTGCCATCGGGATTCGTAAAATATGCCGGTTGGCGTAGCAGTCGCTCGACTGCTACGTCGAAGGTCGCGGCTTCGATTACCGCTCAAGTCAAACATTTGTGTGGATGAACATGGATTTTTGTCATGGTCTGGGTGTTTCTATGTATAATATGTACGTATTTACAAAAAAATATATATATATGTATGTTTATCCATTATCTAGTACCCATAGTACAAGCTCTGCTTAGTTTGGGACTAGATAGTGTTGTGTGAATGTGAAAAAAAATAACACCCACCCTGCCATGAAAACCTGTCTAGTGATCAAATGTCTTAACAACAAACCTGGAACCAGCAGTATGAAGACTAGTTTTTGTTTAGCAGTTGGTCAGAATATTCTAAAATTGTTTAAATTACCTGCTTTCACGATGAAAAGATTAGCAACTTGACAAATAAAATGCGTGAGAAGTGAAATAAGTGAAATTTTAACGTCGTCACCGTCGTGTAGAACTGTAGCTGAAGAGACAAAATTCATGTAATCTCAGGAAAAAGGAAAGAAATGGGCATCAATTACAAAAAGAGCAATAAATTAAAAATGTAGACAAACCAAACTTATGAAAGTTTATGGGAAAAGTGGAGGTAAGCTAACAAAAAGAAGTCACTATCTCAAATATTCAACATAGAAAAACACGTGTCACGACGAATCATGATGAAGACACATGGTTACAGTGCTCCAGATGCCAAGGGTGCGCTCTTGAAGCTTGTGCAGAAGTTCCTGAATGTGGAGACGTATAAATATTTACACGATCAATGGCCGATGTTTTGCAGATGTCCGGCGCTAGACTGTAAACTAATTGTGTGTTCGGTACTAGGTACCAGTTTTTACAATAAAATTTTTCTTTATCTAAACTTAATTGAAGTTCCTGATTATATTTATACAGAAATCGTATTTTTGTTGATATATTAAGATTTCATAATTTGTTGAATCAACAAATTCATAATTAAAGCTACATTTTTAAAATAGTTTTTATTTCCTAAAAACCTTAGATGTCCGTCACTGGGCGAGTTCCCCCTACGCGTAACATCATTTGTCAGACGAGAATGATTGACAGCTCTGCCTGTTTATCTACTCATGTGGCTCTGCGACGCTTTTAAGCCATTGCGCATGCGTCAAATACTAGTCAACTAGTCAACCCTTAAATTATATAACTATTAGATGAAGGCATACGACCCCAAGACCATCACTAATAATCTGACATAGGTGGCCATATGGCCACCCATTACCCGTTAAAATGTAATAGAACTTCATTTAAAACTTTGAGACTTCGGTCTTCGGTCATAGACATTTTGATAATTATTCGTATAATGATTGTGACGTATTAACATTGTGAAGTTATAACTTTATCGATACTTAAATTTTACAGACAAGCTTCAGTACACCGCTTCGCCCACGTGGGTCTTACTTATCGCATAAAAAGGTAGTTTATTGTGATGTATAAGCTATACTGCAATATTTCAATAAAAATATTGTGCCACGATAGAGTATCCTCAATTTTTTTCCGTTTATAAATGTTTTTTTGTAAAACCATCTGCCGTAAACAACCACTAAGCCATGCAATTTTGTCATGATGTTTTCCTTCATCATAGCAAGGCAAGCTTCTAGTAACCAGAGATTCATGCAGTGGGCTTAAATTTGAAAACCGATGCGTTAAAATGATATTTTCAAAGGCTTAGAGTGGTTACCGGTGTTACAATCAATATCGTTTGCTTTATTCATGTTAAAATGTAAATTAAAATAAAAAAACTTTTCAGTACACGTGTGAGGTTTGGTCATGGGAGAAACAATCTAATGGTTTATTTTTTATTGCCAGTCACATTAACTACACTGTACCTGGAGGCAAGCAGACATTGAACGAAAGATACTGAACTTCAAAATCTGCTTGACTCAGCTAAGAACCACAATTGGTTTATTTGGTCCTGTAGTTGCTTACATAAATGCAAACCTATTTTTTGAACGGATGACATAAATAACATTATTATGACTCTTTCCTACGTTCAAATCATTTTGTTGATATTTATATTTGATATATTCCTAAATTTACTTGATTGAGGAATCATCATCATTCTTTAGATATTTATTCAGAGTAAACCAGATCTGATGATTTATTTAAATTTTTATCGATATTCTATCGATATTCATGCTGGGTAAGCCCAGCACTTATCAAATTTAGTGTCAACCGACGAAAATTCGAAACGTCATTTGTATACCTATATAATATCTTACTCTAACACGAGAAAGAATTCATAAGTCAAAGTAAATATATTGTGTGTAACTGCTGTTTTTATGCGGTTTCTATGGATATTCCCTATTCTTAAGAGCTGTCTGACACATTATGTTACGCGTATAACTCTCTTTCACTCTACTTTAAATATTTTCAATCTTCAATACCCGGCAACCCTTATTCGCGGCCGGATTTAATTAGGCAACCATATATAATCAGAATCAGAAAAAAATTAGCTTTCATTTGATATATAAATCATAAATAAACGTTATGAACGTAAAAATGTATCGAAATCATACCTGGCTGCGAGGAAGTGCGGCCAGGTGAACAATGGCAACCGTGGTTTTTCAGAATCTTTATATGTATAGCCGTGATGTAGACGATATTTTACTTATAAAACGAATGAACGAAAGTATCTTCCAAAAATCTATTAACAATCATTTAATTAAACATACTTGCGGCCAAATTTTAATAGGCAACCTAGTAGATATGTATTCTCCTAATCATAAATATGCTTAAAAATTTGGTTTTAAGCAAAAACTCGATGAGTGCACTAATTTGTCGTGGGATCTCGTACTATAAATTATATGTTTTACCTATCACTCCAGAAATGTTACTAATAATGTTATGTATGCATTTAGTTAATCTAGTTGGTTCTCTTATGTGATATTGCAATCCGTAGTTAGATAATAGTTCAATAAATTGAGTACTAATGGTATTTTTACTTAACAGATCAATATTGAAATCACCACTTATAATTATTTTGCTTTTCTTATATTGAAGTTTAGTTAAGGTTTCATTAATTTTCTTAAAAAATATATTTACATTTGAGTTAGGTGTTCTGTAGATGCATAATATTATTAGCTTCAATTCTGGAATTTCCACACCACAGATTTCGAAGTGTTTTTCCACACAAAGTTCCTTTATGTCTTGTAATTCGAAACATTGCAAATTATTTCTACATAAGATACATGTGCCTCCTCTTCGTTGTCCTTGTCGCAAATAAATAGCGGACAGGTTATAATTACTTAGGTTGAGGTACCGTTGCTCTCCTCTTATAATGAAATGTTCACTTAAGCATACAACAATTATAGGTTTATCTGATTTATGTAACTCACTTAATGCCAGGTCAAGATCCGGCATTTTATTTAGCGCGCCTGCTATATTTTGGTGCAGAATATAAACTCTACTGGCCTTTTCTTTATTATTGTTGCTATTGCTATTGTTCACGAAAAAACTGAGTGTCCCTAGTAGTTGGTTTGCTAACATTTTGGACTACTTTGAAATAGTAAGGAATTGTTCCCTTGGCGGGTTTTAAGGAGTCAACATTGGAAGCAGCGGTAAAAGATAATGTACTTCTCTGTTCATGTTTTCTCAGTTGATATGGATTTGTGCCTTGACGTGGTTTAGTAACATACAAATTAGATGACGAATTTCTCTTATGCTCGTCATAGTAAGATTTGTTATTGTTAACATTATGTGACAGAAATGTGTTACTATAGTAAATTGTATTAATAGCATGTACAATGTTTTCTGAAATATTATCACTATTGGTCTCTATGAAAGTACAATTGTCCATGTTTTTTGCTATCAATTTAAGATGGTAATTAAGTTTATTATTATTCAAATATGCATTGTACAACACATTTACAATAAGAATATTACACTTTTTAAGTAACATGAGTGCTACAGTAATTTCTGACAGCATTTTAAAAGGACTCGAGTCATTACAACCAGTTATCAAAATAACATAATCTTTACTCGTTAGATGCTTAGAAAGATTCATACAATTTGAAAGTACATCTTCTGTTGTTGCATTCACCTTTATAACAGATGATATGCTGCAGTTTTTTGGCAATAGGTTATTCTTATTTTTAATTAACTTATGTACTATGCCTTTTCCTTGGTTGTCGGAAAGAAGGAAAATTTTACCGTGTACAGAGTTCTCTTTAATTTGACGCTCCCTACCGAGGGTATTACTATTACCATATTCTTCTGTATCGAGGTGGTCCTGTGGCACCTTTCGCTGATTGCTGAAATTGTAGTCAGCGACTGTCGTATTGTTTTTCATTTCGTTTAACACACTGTTCTCATTTTGTAACATGTTACTCTGTTGCTTAAGGTTTCCACAGATAGGGCTGTCCTGGATCGTAGATATTTTTTTGGGCTTATAGTCGCTATTCTCAGTATTTTTTAATTTCAAAGATGATTTCGGCGTATTAAAGTCTACATCCAAGTCTAATTTTCGGGCTGAGATGTTTAAAATAGCATTAGTATCCTTTGTATAAGATATACGCCCAACTCCGTCTGATACTTTGCTTTTTTTGCAGCTAATGCTAGTTATATATAAGTTCTTAAGACGTTCGTTCTTTTGCTTCTCTATGTCTAATTTTTGTCTGAGTGATGCATTTTCTAGATGGAGTGTTTCTACTTCAGCATGAGCACTTAAGAGTTGAGCATTCAGACTGTCAATAGTAGAAGTCAGTTCTAAGATTTTTGTACTTCTTTGATAAGTTGATAAGTCCATCATACTTTTTGTACTTATATCTGAGCAGAGACTATCGATGGATTCGGAAGATAGCGATCTTCTCAAACGTGCTTTTCTAATTGTAATGTTGTTACTGGACGCCATTATATGATCAAAATTGAACAATAATAAAATTCAAATAATTTTCAAATTCAGTCTCGTAGTAGAAAAAAAAATCTACTAATTTCTACTATTTTTTTTGCGCTGGTATGGTTTTGCGCCCCCTGGTGTCGAGTAGCAGGTTATTTTTAGTACAGCCAATCGCCGCCTCAATGGTACGAGTGGAGCTAGTTGTATAGCTGTCAGATCCGCATTCAAAATATTTTTCACAACGATCTTGAAATTTTTTGTGTTTCACTAATTTGTTTGAAATTCACAACTAAAGTCACCTGATCACCGCAGAATTCTTATGTTCTCTTGTTATTTTAATATTGCGAACACTTAATGTTTTAGTAATGTTTGGTTTTATCACTTGGGGATATATTATAATAAATTGTTGTTACTTATAAATGTACGTAATGGAAGCTTTCACAAACAATGTCACTTATCACCAACAGTTAACACACTCGAATTTACTACGCATTTTGTTATAATAATTGCTAATTAATTTTATTTATGTAATTTAATGCTAAGACAATGTAAACACACCGAGTGTTGCCACCCTTCTTCTTCCCTTAAGATAGTACGATCGTCTCTTCTGCAGTGAATCTATTTTGAAATATTTGAGTCTCTCATTATAATCTGCTTTGCGGTCCTGTATAAATCTCTCTTTTACATTTTGAGGCGCGGAACCCTATAAGGGAAGTTTTCTGCCTATTCTAAATTTGTCTTACGAGTACCACTGTGTAGCTAAGAAGATTTTTCCACTTTTATAAATTAATTACTGAGATTTCTTTGCCCACTCCAATTTAAGTGCCACCGCCTAAAAAATTACGTAGCGTATGAAAAATGCCTCTTTATTGACCTTTTGACGTAACTCCGTTGTGGGGCCGTACAAAGGGTTTTTTAATTTGACTTTTTTATCGTTAATTACATAGCGCACGGCCAACGAATAGAGTTCAGAGTGGTTTTTATTGAACTTTCGTAACGAAATTGAGGCTCCACCGATGATAAAAAAGTGAACTCTGTATCTACTAGTGATACGGTTATGGACGATACAAAAATAGTTAGTAATTTCAGGAGAGGCTATTCGTTCTATTGCAATATACACACACATCACACTTGCATACAAAGACCAATGTGAATGTATGTACTTAATACAAATAAGACAGAGCAAAAGCCCATCCACAAAGAAATCCTACTAAGAAAATGGCGTTGGATTGGACACACGCTTAGAAGACCGCACAACCACCTATCCAAGCAATGTCTTTACTGGCGGGCAAATGGCAAGAGGTGGCCGGGGCGCCCACTTACCACATGGAGGCGCTCAGTCCAAAAGGAGGCTACTTCATCTGGTCTCGGCTGGAAAGAACTGGATAAGGCCGCCCACGACCGCCAAAACTGGAAGTCTCTTCTGCGAGCCCTATGCCCTAATGAGGGATAAGAGGATCACATCATCATCATCATCAATACTAATAAGGTTGAAGATCTCGATAGTTAGATTTGGTCTTCCCGCAATTGCACAAATCGAGTTAATTTTTTTTAACTATTCACAAGAAATCTTATAAGTGTAGGTGAGAGGCTATTTAAAATCACGCTACAAATATGAGAAGCGCCTGAAAAAGGAAAGACTAAGAGCGGGTTCAGACTAGCGTTTTATACGCGCTTATTAGCTCGTTTTTGGAAGTGCATGTAGGCGCGTATAGGCGCACCTTTTGGCACACGCGCAACTCGTACGAACGTTGAAGCGCTTCTAAGCTCGTATAAGCGCTATACTTACACGATATCACTATCGTTTCGAGCGAACACGCCGAAGCATGCCCGTTTACAAGAGTCCTTTTTTTAAGCGTTTAATGTAGCGCGCGTGTATCCGCGAATGCTAAAACGACCGTATGCGCGCAGAAAAATACGCTGATCTGACACCGCCCGGAGACTCGATGAGTGCGATCGCTGAGTAAATCAAGGGTCAGAAATGTTCATACAAATTCTGTTAAGAGTATGGTTTAACGATAATTTAGTCTAAGTAAAAACACCCTTACTTAACTTTATTTTCAAAACTTTTGTATCTATTTGATTAGCTCTGCTTAGTATGGGACTAGATGGTTTTGTGTGTATGAGGTAGTATATTATATTATTATTAAACTTGCTTCTACATCCACTTTGGTGTTTTGGTTGTTCAGTCTTTTTAGAGATTTCAAGTTATTTACATCTATAAGCTTACGAAACTGTGCATATTGAAAAATCAGGAAGGCAGCTACTTATATTTTACATTTTATTGTCAATATTGATGGTAACTTAATTTAATTTTTTTTTTATCTAGGATACCCCTTGGTATTATAGTTAATAATATGCAGTAATATTCGTTTTTGAATGCTGTAACGAAGCCGTGATCGCTGAGGCACACTGAATTACTTTTTTAAAGGCACACAATCTCCTGTTAAAGAATATGATATAAATGCATTCAATTGATGACTTATTTTCATTCCCCTTATCACCTGCCGTAAAAACTACTTAAGTCCAAACCAACTACTGGAAAATACCCTTAACCTTAAATCAATATCACGGCACATTTACGTACACGCAACAAATACGTACCCTCTTTCAAATCAATATCGGTTAGGTATTGTTATCTTTGGTGCCAAACATTCATACAGATATGCAGTTCTATTACAATAGAAAACGTCTTCGGATCGCAGTTAACACAAGCGAATGGTTATCAAAAAGGATATAAGTGCGTATAGCGCGGGAATGTCTTCATCCGAACGTATAACTGGGACACCGGTGGTTAAAGTGTGGTTTTGTTGGTGCGATTTCAATATTTAATACTTTATTTACTATTTTTTTGGCGCGTACTTCGCGTGGCGTTCACTTCGCGCTCCCGGTAATTTATTTCTAAATTGAGTAATTCTAAATAAACTCGGATCGTTATAAATATGTGTATACTTTGGAACTATTACGTCAATTCGACATTGGAAAGTGCAGTACAGTTATAAATCAGTGGATTTTTGTGATAATACTAAAAAGTAATTTAATTTGTATACACATGTTGCTCACTTGCGAGAAGAGTGACATAACTAAAAAATCTGCAATTTTGACTTAAGTATACAGGCTGTTAGGAGGCCGGGTCCGTATGTCTTTTTAAAAAAAACTCGCAAGTAGAAAACCCAAAGTTTATTTGCACTTTACAATACCACACCGTAAAAATGGAAAATTTAATGGTTTCTAAACCGTACCGTACACTGTCGCGTCTCAGATCTAACTGATTGAATAAAATTAATAATTAAAGTATATCGAATAATGCTTATTGTACAATTTACGCTAAAGGAAAATTACGACGGAATAGTAATTGCTGACTAGGCTTTATTTACATGGAATTAAGGGATATAACAGCCCCCCCCTTTAGACGAAGCATTATCTGAATTAAGATAAAGCGAAGTCAGATTTAGAAAAATAAATACATTTGGAAAACAAATTTAGAAACCATTGAATATAGTACAAAAATCATAAGATTAGATTAGAGTTAAAGTTATAAAGAAATAGTACAGAAATAGTAGTAGATAAAAATGTAAAAGTGTTTAATCTAGAAGTACATAAAGTTCATATTAAAATAAGAACATAATAATTATAAAGAATAACTAAACGGAGTACATGACATAACAGCATCTTTAAAAGTTTTTCAAGTTTCTATTTGAATGATATTCGACTTTGTGTACAGTAGCATAAGGCTTATAATTTGTTACAGGATTTGGCAATGATTTTATAGATCTGTCATCATCATATGTTGACATTTCAGTCATTTCAATAGAACTAGAAATTTTAGAATTATTTTTAACTGATTTCTTAGTATTACATTGGTTATATATCTGGATACAAAATTGAGAGTTGTTACGGTTTCTAAAACACTTATATAATTTATAAGTTAAGTATAAAAATAAGGATACAATCAGGATGTAAGTAAATGTAGAATAGTAATGGGCATATTTAATAAAATGAGATTCGCTTTGGATTTTATTTATCTCGCTTTCCAAGTTGTTTAGCTGGTGATCTTGATATTTTAATGATTCTAAGTTTATCTTACTCAATGTGAGTGGCGTTAAATGAGGCAAAGTTTTATTAAATATGTCCTTTTTACAACAATCGTCATTTGTGATATCGAAACTTATGTCTATAGGAGATTTAATTGAAAAAGAATAAGTGTGAGTTGGTAATAGTTGAATGGTTTTCGAAAAACCTATACAATTTTCTGTTAATTTTACTATACCTGTGCCGACAATAGGATAATCACTAATATTATCATCACATTTAATTGTTAATTTGCTCATGTTTGATTGTACAAATATCCATTTATTATTTTTCAGCTTTTGCCAAATGTCAATAAGACCAAATAACAATTTGGAGTTACACTCTTTAGGTAATGTTAAAGTTACTTCGGTTAATAGTTTTGATTCACAATTTGGGTTATTTATACATGAGAATATAGAAATCAATTTACAAATAGAATAGTTGCTGCTAATAGGTTTACAATCATCAAGGTTACTTAACATAGTATAATGCATTCTATCATCACTTAAGGCTATATACGAGTTGGAAGGTTGTATCAAAGCGAAGGTCTGAATATGTGAATCTGTCTCTTCATGAGGAGTCGGTAAAGGTATTATTTTATGAACAATATATTTCTCTGGCATAATCAAGGGGATTTGCAAAACAAAAACAATCTTATTATTATAATAATAACAATTAAGTTCTGATACATCAATTATTGAATGAATATTATGAATGCTCAATTCAACTGGAAAATCTAGCTTTTTATTTATATGGTTGATATTCTCAGATAAATCTTTAAAAAGGTTTGTGGGACTTATAACACTAGGATGTAAAACATTTACTTTAGAGAATAAAATTGCATTTAAGGTTGTGTCTAATAAATTAGAAATGGACAGTAAAGAACCTTCAATAATGTTAAGTAAATTATTAATTCTAGAAATATAAAAATGTAGATTGTCAGTTTTAGTAATTTGTGAAAATATTTCATTCATAGCATTTATTTGCGAATTTAATTTGATTTCATTCTGGTTCAATTTAGAAATTGTCGAGTTAAAATTATTTATGGTTGATTTAATTATGTGAATATTGTCTTTGAATAAATGAAATAATTCTTTATCGCTTTTGCGACAGGATTCAATTGCTGCGTCGTATTTACGAGCATCATCGGCGTCTAATGTACCAAAGAAGAATTTAAGGATCTCGCCACCAAATTCTAAAGATCTTTTGACCTTGGTTGTCGATTGGTTGCTAATAATGTGAGACAAAGATTGTAATTTAACATAGTTGGTTTCTATTAAGATTTCTATTGGATTAGAAAAATCTTTACAATCAATTAAATGTTCTGACTGAATTCTAGTACAAAGATTAATAGATTTTTGTAATAAGGTTTCAATTTTATTGAGATACGGATCTAAAGTCATTATGTCGATGTGTGTCACTACTTTCCAGTAATCATTATAAAAATTTATGTTAGTTATATGTTCGAAGTATATTCCGGGACTATGAAATATAGGTATAATACTGGAATCTGCTTGGCATCCATAGCAGAGGGTTCTGAAAATAATTAAAGAATATATGTATAATGAAAGATTTAAAGTGAAAGATTATGAGGAAACAGCTGGTTTAATTTCATTGGTGTGATATTTAATATGCTTACGACCTACTTGCAATGTAACATTATGATTATTGTGTACTTTTATGATTTTATAAGGGCCTTTCCAGATTGGAGATAAGGCTTTCCTAAGTCGGTGGTGATGTCTTAAGTAGACTAAATCACCAACTTTATAAGTCACTTGGCGGGAATTTGTATCATAATATTGTTTAGATTTTTCCTTACTGTTATTAATGTTTTGGATAGCTTTTTCGCGACTAAAACGCATCCGATATTGTAAAGCGCGTATGTACTCATTATATGTAGTGTTGTTATTAGTCTCATACAAAGAAGAAGGAATAGTTGGCTTATAACCATACAGTAACTCATAAGGAGTGAAATTAGTAGAAGAGTGAGGAGTAGTGTTGTAAGCTAATATTGCGGTAAATAAATAACAGTGCCAATCATTTTGGTTTTCATTTACAAAGGATTTAAGGTACTCTTTTAGAGTAGCATGAGAGCGCTCTAAAGCACCATTAGTTTGAGGATGATATGGAGTGGTGTAAAGGTTTTTAATTTTTAATATTTCCGTTAATTGTTTGAATAAGTCAGAGGTAAAACAAGTACCTAAGTCAGTTAATATAGATTTGGGAAAACCGAATAGCGACATAAAATGTACAAGGTTTCTAGCTATTTCTTCACTCGTGGAGGATATCATAGGATAGGCACTAGAAAACTTTGTGAGATCATCCTGTAAGGTTAGAATAAATTTAAACTTTTGAAAACCCGCCTCGGGTAGAGGTCCAACGATATCGAGAGCTAGTCGCTCAAATGGCCTCGTGGAGGTAGTAGTTATTTCCATGGAGGATTTGTTAGATAGTCTAAGTGGCTTGTTAACTTGACATAATTGACATTTTTTGACATATTCTACAATATCTGCACGCATACCTTTCCAGTAATAAGCGGCTTTAATTCTCTTATACATCCGGTTCGATCCGGGATGACCCGCAATAGGGGAATCGTGATTTTCTTTTAAAATTTTTGGAACTTCGACTGGGGTAGGATAAATTAATTGATTTTTGTAAATGTATATGTTTAAATTGGTATTGTGAAATATGTAAGTGATCATATTATAAATTTTAGTATAGGCTAATTTAGAAAAGGGGTCAGAGAAGTCTGAAATTGCTAAATCAGTGATAGTAGGGTTTTCGATAATAATTTTATCTCTAAGTTTTATAAGTAAGTTATATATATCTTTGAATTTTGTTTCTTCGTAATGATGAGTTTTAGTAAAAAGAAAGTAATATGTTTTATTTTTGTCGAGTGTCGTTTGGATAGTAAAAGGTTCGCGTTCGGTGTTAAGTAACTCATCAGGTTTCTCTAATTGTGATAAGATTTCTTCACAGTGGGGAATAGAATAATCGAAGTCTAAGGAAACAGGACATGCAATGGTATTTAATTTTGTTAAATGTAGACCTTGAGTACATTCGTGAACAATAGTATTAGAAGTTGGGAGTTTATTAGTGAACTGAAGTTTGAAGTATTGTTCATAGGATAAATTATTTAAATTGTTAATATCTATGACATTAATTGGGCAACGAGAAAGTGCATCAGCATTAGAATTGAGACGACCTTGTTTGTAAATTATTTCATAGTCGTACTCCTCGAGTTTAAGGCGCCAGCGTATAAGTTTACTGCCTGGGTCTTTGACATTGAATAACCACACAAGGGGTCTATGATCCGTCACGATTTTAAATTTAGTGCCATATAGGTAAGGTCGAAAAGTTTTAACGGCAAACAAAATAGCTAGTAACTCCTTTTCAGTTGTAGAGTAGTTACCTTCGGCGCGATTCAGAGTACGGGAAGCGTATGCTATTGGCCTATCTTTGCCTATAGGTCCTTGAGAAAGGATTGCTCCTACAGCGTAATTACTTGCATCGGTGGTGACTATAAATGGCTGCGAGAAATCTGGGTATTGGAGAATCGGTGCGGTAATTAACATATCTTTCAGCGTATCGAAAGCGGTTTGTTGCTCAGGGGACCAGTGGAATGTGACGTCTTTCTTTAATAAAGAGGTAAGGGGTTTAGTTAATTTGGAGAAATTGTTTATGAATCGGCGACAATAGCCTATTAGGCCTAGAAATGATTTGACGTCTTTAGGATTTTTGGGCGTTGGAAACTGCGAAACGGCTTTAACTTTTTCTGGATTGGGAGAGACACCTTTATCGGTGATGATATGGCCTAGGTAAGTCACTTCGCGTCTTAGAAACTCGCACTTATCAGGTTGGAGTTTTAAATTATATTCTCTTAGTTTGTCAAATACTAGTCTTAATTTCTGTATATGGGAGTCCAAGGTCGAGCTGTACAGGATACAGTCATCCAAGTAAACATAACAATGTAGACCTTGCAGACCTGATAAGACGGTGTTCATAAGTCGTTGGAAGGTAACAGGGGCATTTTTCAACCCAAATGGCATTCTGGTGAACTCATAATGTCCAGACATGCTTGAATTCGTGCTTATGGTAAAACCCGTTTTTGGGGCGTCCTTGGGGGCCATTCGTAATTGATGAAAACCACTGGCAAGGTCAAGGGTACTAAAATATTTTGAGTGTCCTAATTGGTCGAGGATATCTGTGATAAGAGGCAGAGGATAGCTTTCAGAAACAGTGACGTCATTGAGACGGCGATAATCTATCACTATTCGCCATTTTTTCTTGCCAGAGGCGTCCATTTTTTTCGGAACTACCCATACAGGGGCACTCCAGGGTGAAACAGAGGGACGAATAATATTTTGTTCGAGCATCTTACGAATTTGGGTGTCGACTTCTTCCTTGTGACACTCGGGGAAGCGATACGATTTTACATGAATAGGAGGTGCATTGCCCGTATTTATAGAATGTTCGACGGCGTTTGTAAAAGACAGAGGCTCGCCCTCGACATGAAAAATATCTGTGTATTCTGAGCAACAACCGAGGAGAGCTTTTTTCTCCTCGTCATTAAGGTGTGAACAACGAATTAAGCTTAGAACGTGATTTGCTCGATTAGACTTAGAACAAGAAATAGAATTTATGTTATGAAAAGATTCAGAGTGCTTTAATTGATTGAAAGGTGACAGTTCCACTACATAGTCCTTGACCTCTATGTCAATGTCAGTGGTATTTAAAATTGTAACGTTGACCTTTCTGTTTGGTTTGATAGAGACTATACAATTTGCAACATAAACACCATCGCGTAAAGTGTGGTCTAATACGAGAGCTTCATTGTTATGATATAGCTCGGCGGAGTAATTTGATACAGCGCACTCGATAACGGCTTCAGAACGTGCCGGGACGATATAAATAGGTTGATGAAATAGGATCGGTACCTTATGATTATTTAAAAGCATTGTATTTGAACTATAATCTATTTTAGCATTAAAATTTCGAAGGAAATCCGTACCTAAAATACCATTGTAGTTTTTTAAATTTATATTATCGCTTATGACGTAAAATTTATGCTCGTGAGGCTTTTTCGATATCAAAAATGATAAATAAATAGAGCCTAATGATTCGCTATAAGTATCGGTATCGTTTATACCTCGTATTTTTATAGTGTCAGGGAGAAGTTCGTGTTTGTTAGTTAAGCTAGATTGTTTAACGACGCTTATGCTCGCGCCGGTATCGATAAGAAAGCTAAGACACTTATGTGATTGTTTTGTAAACAATGTCGTATATGGTAGACACACTTTACATGATAAGTTCGTTTCAAAAATGGGAATTGGATCAAGTTCACGATCACAGGAATTAGAAGGTTTGCCAAATAATAACCCTTTTGATTTATTATAAGCATTATTATTGGTATAAGAATTGGTACAAGAGTTAGAATAATGTTTAGAAAGATTTGACTCAGACACTTCAGTTGAGCTCGATTTAGTAGGACTCAGTTCCTTTTTGGATAGCTGAGATGTGGAAATATTAATTGAATTAGTATGACTCAGCTCCTTTTTGGGTAACTGAGATGCAGAAATAGTAGTTGAATTAGTATGACTCAGCTCCTTTTTGGGTAACTGAGATGTAGAAATAGTAGTTGAATTAGTATGACTCAGCTCCTTTTTGGGTAACTGAGATGTAGAAATAGTAGTTGAATTAGTATGACTCAGCTCCTTTTTGGGTAACTGAGATGTAGAAATAGTAGTTGAATTAGTATGACTCAGCTCCTTTTTGGGTAACTGAGATGTAGAAATAGTAGTTGAATTAGTATGACTCAGCTCCTTGTTGGGTAACTGAGATGTAGAAATAGTAGTTGAATTAGTATGACTCAGCTCCTTTTTGGGTAACTGAGATGTAGAAATAGTAGTTGAATTAGTAAAATTATTCGCATAAGATTTAGCATAAGAATTAGGGTACGAATTATTATAAGATTTAGGATTAGAATTGGTATAAGATTTATGATAAGAATTAGTAGACGATTTAGTATAAGAATTAGTACATGATTTAGTAAAAGACTTAGTATTCGACTTAGGATAAGAATTAGTATACATAAGTATCGACATTCGATTTAGGATAAGAAATAGTATACGAATTTGTGCCGTTATGATTTATCGACTTCGGCAGGCACGTATCCGAAATCTTTGCTAGTTTAAAGGTTCATCATGGACCACTTCGTCACCTTGTTGTAAAACATGCACAGCACTAGATGAACCGGGTTTAGGATTAGAAGTGTTAGAATTAGCATTTTGACGCTGCATGTTATACTGTCGCTTACGACATTGTTCTATACTGTGCCCTATGTTTTTACAGTAACTACAAATTTTTGGATATGAATTAGAATTATTTTTTGAGTTGGAATGAAAAGAGTTTGAATTAGGATTATAATTGGACCTGTTGTTAAAATTATTAGAGTTAGAACTATAATTAGATTTATTAAAATTATTAGAATTAAATTTTGGATTAAAATTTTATTTATTTTGAAATCTAGAATTATTTTGTAAACCAGAATTACTTTTGAATTTTAATGAACTAAAACGAAGATTGATAAGTTTTTCCTCCTCAATAGCGTGTTGTACAGCCTCATTGAGGGTTGAGGGATTTCTACACCTTACAATAGTTGAAATAGAAGTATTTAGACCTAGTATAAAGGTGTTGAGCGCTAGATCTTCCATGGCGGCTAACCTACCGGGAAGCTCTTTGGGATCTTTAATATTATATTGAACATCAGACAAAATCCTAGTAAGGATCTGTTCTATTCGCATAGAATATTTAGTTACATCTTCGGATGGTTCTTGCTTGCAATTCTGCAAGTCGACTAAGAGATGAGTGGCATGTTTCTTTTCGCCAAACGTAGTTCGTAAAAAGGATTTTAAGTCGAGCCATTCGTCGAATGTTTTTAAACTGACTGCAACCTGGGCTTTGCCCTCAAGTTGAGATATTATAAATTTACATAGGATAGACTGCTGATCTTCGCTAGCTAATGACATGGCATTGTCACAGTTAGTGAGAAATGCCGGAAGGGACTCTTTGTCACCATTGTAAGGTTTAATAAATTTGGTTAAAAATGTTAACGTAATTTTGTCAGACATTTCAACTTTTTCTGTTTTAACAGACATAGAATAATTGTCTAATAAAAATATAGAATAATTTAAAACTATTCACGAAAGATATTTTTCCACAGTTTTGACGCAAAATCACACAAAAATAGGAAAATTCACTGAAGAAAAAAAAATCACTTATTGGTCGCGAATCTATGGCCAAGATACACAAAAACACTCACAAAATTATGCACGCGGTGAAACACGAAGCTGCTGACATTGCTAGAATCCAGTGAGCGCGTGGCGATGTAACGTGGCGCGGCTGCGCGCTGAGTGTCGGATAACTGCGCCTTCGCAGTTATTTCTCCTTCAATACTTGGAAAATACGCAAAAATGGAAAAAGAAATTTGAAAAAATGTTAGAGATGGTAGGTGAGTTAGACCTGGTTGGTTCTGGCTCGAGCTGCAGCTGAGGCTTACAAGTTACCTGACGGAGAGTACGGCGGCGGCGGTGTGCTGGAGCGGGCTCACGCTTCAGAGCGGAGGCTTATCGTCGTCCAAGGGTCTTCACACAATCTTCTGGCGCAGGCTTAGCCACGGCAAAGTCTTACTGTCGACCAGTGGCGATAACGGAAGCTCCGAAAAAAAAACGAATGTGCCAGTACCGTATGAAGGCTATCAATCTGACACATCCCACACTTCTGACACCAATTTTGTTAGGAGGCCGGGTCCGTATGTCTTTTTAAAAAAAACTCGCAAGTAGAAAACCCAAAGTTTATTTGCACTTTACAATACCACACCGTAAAAATGGAAAATTTAATGGTTTCTAAACCGTACCGTACACTGTCGCGTCTCAGATCTAACTGATTGAATAAAATTAATAATTAAAGTATATCGAATAATGCTTATTGTACAATTTACGCTAAAGGAAAATTACGACGGAATAGTAATTGCTGACTAGGCTTTATTTACATGGAATTAAGGGATATAACAAGGCGAATCCGGCATATTTTATTCCTTTTGCTGCAAAAACGCCACAACGCTATGCTTTAAAATGAGAGAGCGAGAGAGATTGTGACTTTATTCTCCGTCGCACACTTACCGCCGATTTGTTTCGACATCGTTGCATCTCAGTTACACCTGGGCCGTTTTGGAGTGTGTACGCGGTTGTTTTCAGCGACGACGACATATTTAGTGTTACTACGTTCTTTGCAAAGGTAAGTCGACAATCTCACACAATCCTTTAATAGAAGAATGACATAACTATATTTATGACGGTCTTATAATAGAAATACGTTTAAACACCCACCGTCAAATTTTGCGTTATGACATTCTTTCTGGAAACATTTATAACTGCCAACAGTGATATTTCGTCATTAAACGTTTTTGATAGCAACTAAAAACAAAATATACTATTTCGGTAATGTCTCATTTTAGGTTAAGTTGTTGTTGTTGTTAAAACTACAGTATATTCGTGATTTTATTTGTATTATTCTATATCATGTCATTATTAATAAGAACAATGTTCTGTTTAAGGTACCTACTTTTTTATAGTGGTCTACGATGGATTCGCATAATAGTAGAGGGAGAAAAATATTGGCATTAATTTATCAAAATGTGGAAGAACCTTTGGACTCCATATCACATGAAAATAGTAAAATAATAGTTATTTTATACGTTAGAACCCCAGTTCCTAATTTATTTTGTGTACTGTTTTAATTTCCTTGTTTACTTCATTTTTAGAAAACACCAATAATACCGATAAAACCGAGGTCAATGTTTGTTCAAATGAATATAGTGAAAATACTTAATGCAGTCGTTTGAACAGCTCGTCTTCCTCGAATTCATCCAATAGCAGCACATCAGGTTCTTCATCATCTACTTCATTCATTGAAGGTATTTTTCAGCATTATTTCAATAGTAAAATTACGCATTTTTTTCGTTTTTATTTAGTCAAGGCGTACTTTTAGCTGCGTTGTTGGTTTGATTTTTGGCTGCTAAGGAGACTCATTACTTTTTAGAGCACAGCTTAAAAGGTTTCGCTTTTGATTCCCAGGGGCATTGATACAGGCAACCTAAATGTATAGCTTTGACTTACAACTTCCTGAGATAAAAGAAGAGATTAATTCTTAGTAATACTACTATTCGTCCATTATTTTTTTTTCTTTTGTGATGATGGTGATGATTTTGTCAAGGATCCTCCATACCAACCACCTGAAAATCAAGCTCCTGTGTCTCCAATAATTTTTGATGCAGCTTATGATGACCAATTCAGACAGTCACCGGTACAATCAGGTTCGCTTATTGCTAGTGATGTCAATAATGTTCCAGAACAAAATATATAGAAAATGCTACAGAGAAGAGAGGAAAACGTAAAAAAGATCAAAATAAGAGGAAAAATAATGTTTTGAGAGAACTAAGTAATGAAGGAAAGTCCTATGTGAGTACCTCTAACAAAATTGTACCAGAGCGTAAAATTAAAATTTCCTGCTCAGAGATTAGCAAATTGAAGTGCAGCACGAAGTTTACAGAAGCAGAAAGTATGTCTATATTTCATGATTATTGGATGTTAGGCAATATTTCAAAACAGTGGAATTATATTTCTAATTGCATGGAGGCTAATATTGTACCAAAGTATTGCTATTTGCGCGTAGGCGGCACCCAAGAATAGCGCCGGTACAATAATGCATTTTATTTTAATTTGCATGACAAAAAAGTAAGAGTGTGCAAACCCAAAATGAGGGTGACTGTGCTCATTCTCTCATTAAACGGCGTTAAAAAGCAAATCAGAGGTGGTCCAATGTACACCCCTGAAGCTTTCATTACTGCAATCAAAACTGCTAGATCAAAACCTGAGTCTTTTCGGGTAAATATTATGAACAATGACGATATTATTGATTGGAAAATGCGTGTTCCCAAATGGGTATAAACATAACAAAAGATGAAGACGGAAATGCTATCAAAATTACAGATTTAAAACTGGTAAAAATAGACAAAAATCATCCTCGTACCATATTTTTTAAAACTTCTTATGAAGAACAGGAGTTTAGAAAAGCAGAAGTGATAAAAAAGAAAAAAAACTGTAGATGTTGAAGTGAAAAAATCGTATGGAGGAAAACCCGGATTAAGTAAGAAGAAAAAAGATAGTTTGTTGGATTTGATCAAGAAAAATGCCATTCCCAGATATTAGCTCCTTTTTATAATTCTCTTTAGAGTTGTTAGTTTTAGTCGTCACATTTTTTATATTTTAGGTTCGTAAAACAAAGTGATTTAAAGTTTAATTCTTAACTTATAATCACTTTGTTTTACGAACTTAATTATTAAAATATTATTTATAAACTTAATTATTTTTGTGATATTTTTGATTAAGTATTTCATTTCTTAAGTACCCACTATAGATGTTGTGTCTGATGATTTTATTAGACACAATTAAAATAATTAATAATAAACACATTTATTTTCAATAAAGACTTAGTTTCATTTAAAACCCATCTAAGTAAAATACTTATTATCAAGATAGACTTATTTATAAATAATACAAATATTAAATAATGCTTTATCTGTTATAACGTCACAAGTGATATCCTATTACAGAAAACTTGGAATTATAACTTAAGTTCTTGCATTTTAGTAGCAGTTTTAATTTTACAATGATACTAATAAATAACAAGAACATTCAATCTAATAAATCTATTCATATGTACTATATTATGTATTTTATAAATTTTTAAAGTTTGAAATCGTGTTTCCCAAAAATGGCTATTTTTGAATTATGCCAAGCTTCTCGCTAATGAGCGCTGAGTGTAATAACTTTTATAATCGTTAGTTGGCGGTATCGCGATATACGCAAGCCGTGCACCCGTGCTCTTCACACTCACGCGGAAGGACTATCTCTGTCTTTCTCACATTGGTGTTAACGTAATAATTTGAAATTTTAAAGTTTTAACTAAAATGAACTGCATCGTTTGTAGTAAAAAGTAGATGTTGGAGATTTATTGAAGTGTAATGGATGTAAGGTTGTATACCACTACCAGTGCCTGAACATCACAAAAACTTCTTTCATGGATGGGCAGGCGCAGATGAAACGTAGTTTCAAATGTGATTCTTGTGCTAACATCACCCAGCGGGTAACTGATGACACCCCAGTGCGAGCTGCTCGCGGCGATGTGCAGCACCAGCTGCTAGACAGTGACACACCATGTCAATCTGCCAAGACTACCGGTCAGAGGTCACTGACCCCGCAGGAATCTGATTGTATTAAAGGTATTATGGAACAAGTTCACGAAGTTATTATGGCCAAATTAAGTACTTTGGAAATAAAAATATTGGAGGAATTGAAGTCTACAGTTACTGTCCTTGCCCTTGAAAATAGTGAACTAAGAACGAAGTTACAGGAGGCTAATCAAAAGTGCACTAATTATGAACAGGAAATCAAGGTATTAGAATCGGATACAAAAAATAGAAAAGATAACGTCAAAAGTACTCCCGTTAACGTATCAGCTGATCGCCAACAACAATCGTACGCTAGACACACGTTGCCGTCGACGTCGTCGGCGGTGGAAGGAGCGGAGGGTGCCGCTGCCCCCGCCCCCGCCCCCGCCACCGTTGCCGCCACCAGCCAGCAGTCGTCGAGCCCTGATCCCGCGGCCAGTTACGCGACAGTGAACGCGAAACAAACGGTTTCGAACGTTGGGAGTCATTCTGATTGGACTGAGATGGGGAACCATAAGCGGAAAACTCCAATAATAAGAATAGCGAATACGTCAAATGTGTTGAAAGCAGTCGAACGAAAGAAGTATCTGCATGTATGGTGTGATGTCTTAATTGAAAAATTAAAACCTAAAACCAAGAGGGACTACGCTTCTTTCAAAATAGGCGTCGGAGAGAGGAACTACGCTAAGCTTTCTGATGCAGCAGTATGGCCGTGTAACGTATGTCCGGTACTTACCGCGTTGCGTCACAGTACCGCCCATACGCTCGGCCAATCAGAGAAAGCCATCGTCCGCACTCGCAAAGCCTGACCAAATATGGTCATAAACGGACTCTCAGCCTGATGGAGGGCCCGGTATATAAAGGGGCCGACAGAGAGGCCGGCACCGCTACTCTACACTAACCTACTACCGCTACTAAATTCTATACCGCTATATCTTTAATTATACTACTTCATACGTGTATCCTGGTCCCAGCTGTGGGTAAGTTACTACATTTACTGCGTTAGCGTACTGCCCATCTCTCTACCTGCTAGCTGAGGCCGGCTGACGCCGCCTGCCTGACTCTATTGGTTGTGGCTCTCCTAATGCTGCTTTCCTTCAGGTTCCAGGTTCACGTTAAGACTCCGGCTACGCTCCTAGACCGCTACACTTTCCTGCATCGCCTTCGGCTTCACCTCTGGCGAAGAGTCTGGCCTGCCCTGCTCATCGTACACACACCGCCGGCGTCTGCCAGCTGAGCCAACGTCAGCGAGGGCCTGTACCGCTACGCGCAGCCTTTGAGCAGCCTGCACACTACCGGAGGGAACAGCGTGGGAGACTGCAGCCCTTAGTGTTCAGGCCAGTGTCGTGTTGTTGGTCGGTCATACTCGGCAAGGGAAGTGAGACAATACTCTGCAATAAACGCATCTAGAACCTTCACTGCGTTTCTATACTACAGAACCCGCTACAGTGGCGCCTACGTGGGTTATTGTCTCGCTTTCCGTGCTCGAGTTCTCATCTAGCAGGTCTCCATCATTGTAAGCGAGGAGGTGTGGCTACAGCGAACCGGTACGTATTGCTATACTAATTGTCTACCTTTTAGTGTAACTACCTACTACGTACTAGTTCGCAATTTTGAATCTAACGTTTTTTCTAATTAGTCCTAACGGTCGAACTTTTACGCCTAATCGTAAAGTAGGCCATTTGTAAGGGCGGAACGCTTGCGCACTAAGTGTAGTGTGTAGTTTATACTTTCGCGGTTATTCATACACCATGGGCTCACACCCCATAAAATACTTCCTGCTAAACAAGAACGAGTTAGCTTACGAGGTTGCGATTAGAGGTGAGGAGCCGGCTACCTCTGTCCTAGGTCTGCGGAAGCAGCTCCCTAAATTACTGGAAGCCATTCCAAATGATGATATTTTGGACTCGGGTCTAGCCATAGCGGTGGACTTCGAGAGCGCTAGCGAGGCCGTCTCTGAGCTGGCCAAGCGACTAACTTCGTTATCTGCCTCTTACGACGCGAACCTAGCTAGGAGGTCTACCGCACTGCACAACCACATTTTCCATAGACTCCGTAGGATGGAACGTCCTACGGCGTATTCAAAACGAATAACCGAATTGTGCAGCCGGTTCGACAAGCTCTCGGCGGAGCTGTCCGCCATAGAACAATCAGGTGTTCGCTCAGCTGATGCTGTGGCTGAGGCCCAACCTGCGCCGCCTACCTCGACGCAAGCAGGGTTAGCCCCAGTATTGCATTGCGAGCATTTGAGAGTTAGCGAACTGTCTAAGCTAAAATACGACGGTACGGGATGCGTCCGAGCGTTCCTACAACGCGTAACCGAATTCCAAACCACGCGTAATCTACCTTCCACTAAAATTTTATCATATGCCTCCGAAATTTTCACCGGTAACGCACTTCACTGGTACCGCGGCCTAAAAGAATATTTCACTACATGGGAAGAACTCACCACTAAATTAATAGACGATTTCACACCGTACGATTATGACTACCGGTTATTAAATGAAATCCGCCGACGTACTCAAGGTGCTACCGAAACTATAATTATTTATCTCTCGATAATGAATCAGCTGTTCGCTAGGCTGTCTCCGTCAAAGCGATTGTCCGAACGCGAAAAGTTAGACATCCTATTGCATAACATACGTCCATGCTACTCACTAGTGCTAGCTCCGTCAATATCTTCAATAGACAGTATAGCAACACTGCAGACGTTATGTTTAAACTACGAACGGATGAAATGTTTGAACTCTCAATTCCGCGAACCGTATTATAATAACGACACGTTGGCACCAGACCTAGCTTACAGTCACAAACCTATTAACCGAGCGCGTAATAATTCCTACAATAATTATCCCGTTGCTACTATAGAGGGTACGTCCGAATACACTGAGAACAACGAACCTAGCAAACCTAAGTCTAAACCTAGCTCTGTCACTCTAGTCACGTCAAAGTACTGCCCGCGCTGCCGTATCAATGATCACAGTTTGAATGAGTGCAAACGCGATCGGTTTGCAATTTGCTTCAAGTGCGGCTGTAGGGATGTGACATTCCCTAACTGCCCGAACTGTAAATCGACGAAACCAAAAAACTAGTTGGTCAGGGTCGGGGCGTGTCAAAATCTAAATTAGGTTCTACAACCTATTCAACCAATTTTGACAAAGATGATTGGAGAAATTGGCTAAACACTCTAAAAGTGTATTTCTCTAGTTATTCCGTCGCCTCGATCCTGGATAATAAACCTAAAAATTACCTACGGCCCTATGTTAACGTAACGATTAACAGTTTACCTATTTGTGGATTGCTCGATTCCGGTTCAGCCATTACAATTTTAGGTAACAACTCCCATCTGGAGGTAATTACTAAAACCGGGTTAGAAATACGGCAGTGTCACAACACTAATTCCATTCGGACCGCGAATGGAAATATCTTGTTGCCGCGCGGTCTTATCAACTTACCCACTACTTTTAATAATCAAACCCACTTATTGAAAGTTTATATTATTCCAGAAGTTACAAGTAATTTAATTTTAGGCATCGATTTCTGGAAACTATTTAAATTACTGCCTAACCATATCGCATCCGTATGCATGTCTAAAACATTGCCGTGTAGTGTGGTAAGTGAAAATAAGCCGAGTAACACGAACGTATTGCAATCTTTTAGTGAGTTGAGTGAGTCACAACAAAGAACGGCTAAGTTAATAATAAAGCAATACGAGTCGATTTCCACTGAAAAAACCGGTTTAGGACGAACTCACTTAATAGAACATGCAATAGACACTGGCGATTCTGCGCCGATACGCCAAAGATATTATAGGTTACCGCCGGCGAAATTAAAAATAATTATTGACGAATTAGACGAAATGCTTGCATTGGGAGTGGTAGAAAAATGCGAAAGTCCGTGGTCGTCACCGATTTTACTAACGCCTAAGAAGGACGGTAAACTAAGGTTTTGTTTAGATAGTCGGAAACTTAATTCTATTACTAAAAAAGACGCGTACAAACTACCTTACGTATCCGAAATTTTAGACAACCTTAGGAACGCTAGATATCTAAGTAGTATAGACTTATCTAAGTCCTTTTGGCAGACGCCTCTTCGCAAATGTGATCGTGATAAGACTGCGTTCTATGTGCCTACTAGAGGAACATTTAGATTTGTGACTATGCCGTTTGGTTTAACGAATGCGCCTGCGACACGACAGCGTTTGTTTGGTGGATCACTTGTTTACGAACAGTCCTGAGTTCGAAAACTCTGTATTCGTTTTTTAAGATGATATCGTGCTTATATCGCCATCTTTTAATGCTCATGTATCACTATTAAATAAAGTATACGAAAAATTAAAATCGGCCAACCTTACAATAAACTTAGAAAAATCTAAATTCATCCGTGATGAATTGAAGTACTTGGGCTACGTAGTAAACTCTAAAGGATTACAAGTAGACCCATGTAAGGTGGAAGCCATTCTTCAATATGCTACGCCTAAGAATAAAAAAGTAGTCAAAAGGTTCTTAGGCATTGCATCATGGTATCGGCGATTTATACCTAATTTTAGTACTATTGCCGGTCCTTTGAACAAACTTACTTCTACCGGTAAGAAAGCCGCACCATTTCAGTGGTCGGTGGAAGCTGATGACTCGTTTTGTAAGCTCCGCACCAATATTTTCGTGTCCCGATTACGAGAAACCTTTTCAAGTTCACACAGATGCGAGTGCGAGCGGCATCGGTGGGTTACTTACACAAGAGATAGATGGCGTGGAACTACCTATCGCTTACATGAGTAGGTCACTAAATGCACAGGAACAAAACTACAGTATAACAGAACGGGAGACATTAGCAGTTCTAACAGCCCTCGAATATTGGCGCTGTTATTTAGATAACGGGTTAAAGTTTGTTGTGTATACTGACCATTCCGCACTGAAATGGTTCCTAAACTTGAGCAACCCGACTGGTAGATTAGCTCGGTGGTCGGTTCGTCTGTCAGCCTTCAACTTCGAAATAAAGCATCGGCGCGGTGCGGATAATATTATAGCCGATGCGTTATCACGATTCCTACCTGTAAATATAATTAACGCGAATAATAATAACGTGAATGACCCTAATGTTGACACTGATCAATGGTATTCAGCCACCTACAATGGTTGTTTATCTTCGCCTAATGACTATCCAGACTATTCTATTAAAAATAATAAATTGTATCGTTTGATTAAATCTAGGTGTATGCTACGTAAGGAGTTCGAATGGAAAGAAGTACTACCTTCTTCTGATCGAAATAATGCCATATTAGAGAACCATGCCGAACCCACTTCGGGGCATTTCGGTATATTTAAAACTTACAAGCGCTTAGCACTACGTTACTATTGGCCCAAAATGCGCGATGACGTAGTTAAGTTCATAAATTCTTGCGACACTTGTATCGCGCACAAACATCAGAACCATGCACCATTGGGAACCATGGGACGACCCAAAGTGTGTTCACGACCCTTCCAAACCATTAGTGTAGATTTGGTGGGGCCACTACCCGTCACAAGAAAACAAAACGCCTACATCTTCGTAGTAACTTGTTGTTTTAGTAAATACTGTCTACTTTTTCCTATCAGGCGCGCAACTGCTGAAATAATAACTAATATTTTGGAAGAAAAAATATTTTTAGTTCATGGTATACCATCTACAATTATATTGGACATATTTCCACCACCGCCTCATGGTCCTACCTGCCTTGCGGCATACGGACCGAATCACGGGAGAAGCGCACGGTACTTGCGTCTGCTCTTTCCCGCGCGCTCTTTCTTGACTCCCTACAAATCTTTAATGTCCCGAGCCATACTCTCCCCAAAGGGGCTGGCTTCGTAAGTATCTACTATCCCCTTAATAGGGCAAAACAACACAGAACGGTACTTCGCGTTCAGCGTCACTCAATCCTCTAGCTGTCCAATGTTCTTCTGATGGAGTGCCAAGTGTGCGCAAATGTGCGCAACGCGCCAAAGTTTTCCATGCTGCGAACCAGTTCCACGTGATACACTGGACCCGCCTCTGCGTAGCGTATCGAATCTAGCATCAGCGATCTTCCTTCTGCGTACAAGCTACATTCCCAGAGCGCGTGATCACGGCTTTCCTCAGCTTCACCGCACGGGCAGACCGGAGTGTCGCAAAGCCCAAGCTTGTTTAGGCGCTTCCTGAAGCATCCGTGTCCGGTGAGTATTTGGGAGACCTCGTAATCCGGTTCGAACCATCCTGACTTCAGCCTTACAGACACATCTGGGAAGAAGCTGTATAATTCGCGTCCGTCTTCACTAGCCTGCCATCGTTCCTGCCAAAGAGCAGCGAGTTCCCGCCTAACTGTGAACTTGAGAGTGCGCAGTTCTTTTGCGGCCAATTGGTAACCCTCCTCCGCAATTCGTCCCGCACGACAAACTTCCAGATCGGCTGGTAACACACCCGCAAGCACAGGTAACGCTGCGGTGCTGCACGATCTGTACGCCTTCGTTAATAAAATAAGTGCAGGCCTCTGGGTGCGCAAAAGCGTTCGTTTGACCACGAAGTTGGACCATCGTCGATACCATACGGCCGCAGCGTACGTCAAGACGGCCACGTAGGTTCCTGAATACAGAACTCTAAGGGCAGGGTACTTCATTCCCCATCTGGTCGCCGAAATCCGCGACATTTTGCCGAAGCAGTTAGAGGACTTTTCCCCGATGATACTAGCATGCGGCGCGTAGGATCTTGCATCGTCCAGAGTAACACCGAGCACCGTAGCCTGCGTGACACTCGCAACCGAGGCGCCGTCCATGCGAATGGTAGGCGCTCGCTTAAACTTACCTTTAACAGTCAACGTTGAAGACTTACCAGGGGAGAACCCAAGACGATTCCGGGTTCCCCAATCGGCAATTGCACTCAACATGATCGCGGCATTACGTTCAATCGCGGCGCGGGAAGACGCCTCAATTGCGATGGTCACATCGTCGGCATATGCGATCAAATGCACTCCTTCGTGTCGAGGCAGCAGCAGGAGGTCATTGAGGAGGAGATTCCAAAGAGTCGGGCCAAGAACCGATCCTTGCGGACATCCCATGGTGCTCTGTTTCCATGAACTCAAACTACCGGTATTAAAACACACACGGCGGTTGGTAAAGTAGCTGACCAATATTCTATACAAGTTCGGCGGTGCTCCGCCCTGCTTAACTTTAAGTAGAATCATTGGCCACCAGGCGTTATCAAATGCACCAGAGATGTCAAGAAAGATCAGTTGAACATACGCGGCTCTCGAGTTATCGACTATATCGTTCAAGTGCCTAAGTGCTGTGACAGTTGATCTGTTCCGAGTAAAACCATGCTGAGTTCCTGCGATGTTGCGAGACAAACAAGGTGCACAAGCAACAATGACGCGCTCAAGAATCTTACCCAGAATGGGCAGCAAAGTAATAGGCCTATACGCTTTCGGGTCGCTTAGTGGTTTCCCGTTGCCCTTCGGCAGGACGATGAGACGGCCAGCTTTCCAAAGATCAGGGAAAGTTCCCTCGGCGATGCATTTCGCGTACATGAGGATAATCTCGTCTGCCGTAGACTTCCAGGCCCACTTGATGATTACCGACGTCAGACCGTCCATCCCGGGCGCAGTGTTCGGGCAGTTTCTCACAATGCGCTCTACCGTCTTCTTGTCGGGAGCGCACATGTCTTCTCCTGAGGGCGCGAATGCGGCTGCAACTCGCACCTCGCGGTGGTACGGCGTGTCTTTAGTCGGATCGTCGTCGGGATACAGCGTCTGAAGCAGCGTGTCCATGGTGGCCCCCGTCGATTGCGTGTAGCCCTCCGAGAGCTTCGCTCCATACAAGATGTTCTGCGGCGGGCGCGAGCGCCCGCTGGCTTCCCGGTATGCAAGTCCCCACGGGTCGTCGTTACCAGACTCGGCTATTCGTCGATAAAAGTCCAACTCTGCAGATTTCATAGCGAGCTTGTACTCACCCCGAAGGGCACGAAGCTCGTCATGCAGAGCGTCCTGATCCGGCGATTCGGTGCGTCTTGACTTCTGCCAATCCCTTCGAGCCTTGTTGATACGGCGACGAAAATTGTCCAGTGCAGGGGACCACCATTCGTACTTGCCATTGTCCTTTCTGCCACATTGTCCTAGGGACTCTCGGGCTGTGCGGAGTAGCATCTCTGTATATCGTTCGCTGTATTCAGTGGCGGAAAGTCTCGGGTGAAGTCTGTCCATCCTCGCATGCAGCGCTGAGCAGAAGGCGGGCCAGTTAACTCCTCGTACTCGGAACGGCGCTGAGCCGATGTCAACCTTGTCCTTGGCGGAGCTTTCGCTTCTTCCGTTTACGACGAACGTTATCAGCTGATGATCGCTGAGGCTGGCACCCTCGTGTACTCTCCAATCACACACGTCAACTCCTCTCGTCGAGATGGTCAAGTCGACGTTCGACGCTCCGTTGGGCCCACAAAATGTCGGTGGCTGATCCGGTTCATTGTGGAGCTGCAGTTCCAATCCCAGGATAAATCCTTCCATCTGGTTCCTTCTATACTCTGTGTCCGGTCCTCTTCCCGTGTACTGTCTCCTCTCGCAGTACCACATAGGTGAATGAGCGTTACTATCAACGCCTATGATAATAGGGCTGCTTGGTAGCCGCTGGAGTACGCTCTCTAGATGCGCTATGTGGCGACCGATGTCGTGGCAGTACTGGAAGTATGCAGAGACCACGTGTAGGCCATAGTTACCGTGTGCGATGTGTGCTACAATACAAAACTCATTGCTGAGGTCTTCGAGTACCGTAACGGCGAGGGTCCTACTGAGTACAAGGATGCCAGCCTTAGGGCTTACACCACACTGCAGAATGCCGGGTCGACTGTGGTATTGTTCCTGTACTAGTACAATATCAACGCCGCGTATCCTCGCGACCACTGGCAGTTCCGTGGTGGCTGCTTCCGAGCCCTGCAGATTGAGCTGACCGAACTGTATTATCTTGGGATCCGAGTTATCCATAGTGAATCATGTTGGCTGCTTGCTGTTCGGCATGTAGCCTGGCGGGGCAGCTGGCCGCGGCAGTTGTGTGTGTGTCTGAGTCCTTCCGCTTGAAGCGTTTACACGTCGCGCAGCATTGTGTCTTCGATTGGCATTCGGCCGACTTGTGGCCGGCTTCGCCGCATTTGCCGCAGATCATGTCCTTGGACCGGCAGTACTTTTCGGGATGCCCGTATTGCTAGCACTTGTTGCAGCACGTGGCTCTAATGTGGTCACACACCTCGGCCTCGTCCCACCCTACGTACACCTTGTTGAGCTCTATGAGCTTGTCGCGGGCCGCCTTCGAGCATTCTAGTACTACAAGGTACTTCGGTCCAATTTGCTTCCTCACGGCAAACTTACATTCTTCCTTAAACCGCTGCAGCGGCCAGGCTGCGTCGTCCGCCAGGTTGATCCTTTGCAGCTCTTCAACTAACGCCTCTCCGGAGATGTCGGACCGTAGGTATCTAAGTGCGACGCGAGGCAGGCGAGATCGTGGCTCAGCCACTCGCAGCCCCGCTGGCACCTGACTCCTCAGCTTCGCGGCAGCTTCGGCGGTAGCAGTGCGGACCATCACTCCCGAGTTTCCCACACGCCTAACCTGAGTCACGCGTATGCCCGACTCAGAGGGCTTGACGGCCTGCTGTAGCACCTTCTTGGTGTCGTCCGACGTCTTGATATCTTCCCTGGCCGGGTAGAAAATAACGGCTGGTCCGTGGTGCTGTACCGGCATCGGCGGCTTTCCATTTGGCATCTTCAACGCATTGGCATATGAAGGGGCCGCTGGTTGCGTGGCCTGCTGCGGCATTGTTGCCGTTACCGCGAGGCTTGCCTCCGTCTCCTTCACCTTCAGCATTGTGGCGCTGACCTCATGTTCCGTGCGGGCCAGGCGAAGAGCCAGCTGTGCCACCAGCGGAATGATATCTTGCCCGTGCGCTGCTATTGCGGTCTTGTCTCCGATGTTCAGTTTATTAGTCGCGTTAGCGACTGCCGAGATGGCCTTAACAGCCGAGTGTACCGCGTCAATCAGTTCTTCCTTCGGCATGTCCTTCATGCCTGGCGACACAGCCGACGCACTCGGCGCCGGACGACTCTCTGCTTCAACGGGAGTGGGGCCGGTTGTTAGGATGCCTCCTATAGGTGGGACCGATGACGATGAAGGGGCCGAAGACTTCTTCTTTTTCTGGGCCTTTCGTTGCACGGCCTCTCGCACCTCCTCCGGTGAGCTAAACATCCGCTTGCCCTTTCCTGTCTGCGGCGTAGGGGTCGCCCCCACAGCCGCAGCCACGGGCACTTGCGCAGGCGAAAAACCACCAGGCGGTGTGCGGGCCAACGACGTTCTCGGGCGGAATCCGGCCGCTGCTGTCTCAGCAGGCACCGTACCCATCGCCTCGCCCATCAACTCCATGAGAGCCTCAACCTCCTCTTCTTTGCGGGCCAACTCTTGCTCGAACAGCTCCTGCTGCCGCCGAAGCTGCTCGTCCTCGTCCTCCATCATTTTAGCTAACTTGCTAGGTGAAACACCTAGCAAGCTCACACAGAAAAGGCACACACAAAAGCAATAAATTTAAAGAAAAATATAAGAAACAAATTATTTAAAAAGTGGCAACCTTAGCCTCTAAGCGACTGGAATTTGTTGTGCTGGCAACCCGGCCGAACGTCAGTGCCAACGTCAGACGCAACGTCAATGTCAAAGACACTGACAGCCGTCAATGACACTGACAGCCGTCAAAATATGACAGCTGTCAGACGTCAAGGTGACACCAAACGTCAACCGTCACCGACCTCCACAGACTATATTAGGATTCCAGTCACCTCCGAGACCGAGCAATGTCCAGTACTGATATAATAAAAACTTTAATTAAAAATCGACTACTCGATTAGTGGCCACAGATAATTTTTTCGTGCTGGCAACACCATCCACCGACGACGGCCAACGCTACGTCAGCTGTCAATGTCAGATGACACTGACAGCTGTCAAACGCCGACCACGCTCGCGTCAGATGTCAAACGCCACGTGCACGTTTAAATGAAAATTTTCTGAAGCACACTTTCAATGCTGAAGGCTTATAAAACAAACTATTATGCAAAATAAACAAAATAAATATGAAAACACAAGGCAACTAAGCGCCCGCAACGGCCTCGCGGCGGCGCGCGTGTTTCTAACCTCACAAAGTGAGGTTATACGCACACGGTACCGCCGAAAAACGCGTTTCAGGCAGCCCTGAAGCCTTGTTTACCTCTCTCGGGCGGGCTGTAACAATTCAGGGGCTGTTACGCTCCCGAATGAAACGCCACACACAATTATATTGGACAATGGTAAACAGTTTGTCAGTGCTACTTTAAAAGCTATGTTGCGCAAGTACAAAATCCCTAATCTTCAGTATACTCCTAAATATTCCCCACATGTCAATACGGTCGAACGCTATAATAAAACCATTGGTTCTACCTTAGCGGCGTTTGTAGGAAATGACCAGAGATTATGGGACACTCTCGTACCTAAGGTGCAGTTTGCATTAAATACTGTAGTTAATGAAGTCACGGGCTATACACCTAGTTTTTTAGTCTATGGACGTGAACTAGTTCCATGCGGCTCACACTATGTCGACACAGACGCTGATGATATAGTATACATACCTAGGGACGATTACGCAGAAAACATAGGTCACTTATCAGGCATATTTGACAAAGTTCAGGCACTCCTCATTCAAGCTCATGATAGGAATTCCCAAACGTATAATTTACGCCGTAAACCAGCTGAGTTTAATGTGGGAGACACTGTGTGGAAACGGACTTTTTATCAGAGCGACAAGGATAAGTCCTTCTGTAAGAAACTAGCCCCTAAATTCGTGAAGTGCACAGTGATTAATAAAAAGTCGCCTCTCGTTTACGAGTTGTCGGACGCGTCTGGAAATTCTATTGGGTTTTGGCACATAAAGGACCTAAAACTTATACACTATGGTGCCTAACTATTTGTTACAAACCGTAGAAGACTTTCCCTTCCTTCTCTCTATATGCCGTCTTAGCTAGGACAGTAGCGGACTCATAGACCTAACGCAGCTAGTCGGATTTTCCTTGTTAGCCACGTAAAATCCTCTCCTAAGGCGGGCGGTATTGTAACGTATGTCCGGTACTTACCGCGTTGCGTCACAGTACCGCCCATACGCTCGGCCAATCAGAGAAAGCCATCGTCCGCACTCGCAAAGCCTGACCAAATATGGTCATAAACGGACTCTCAGCCTGATGGAGGGCCCGGTATGTAAAGGGGCCGATAGAGAGGCCGGCACCGCTACTCTACACTAACCTACTACCGCTACTAAATTCTATACCGCTATATCTTTAATTATACTACTTCATACGTGTATCCTGGTCCCAGCTGTGGGTCCCAGCCTTTGAGCAGCCTGCCTACACACTACCGGAGGGAACAGCGTGGGAGACTGCAGCCCTTAGTGTTCAGGCCAGTGTCGTGTTGTTGGTCGGTCATACTCGGCAAGGGAAGTGAGACAATACTCTGCAATAAACGCATCTAGAACCTCTACTGCGTTTTTACTACCAGAACCCGTTACAGCCGTTAAATGTGGAGTTTAGCGAATGGATTTGGTTTCGTTGCTCAAGCGGACCAACTCAACAGCAAAACCAGTAGACACCTTAACATCCTGTATCAGAACGTAAGAGGACTTCGTACTAAGTGTAATCAATTATTATCATTATTACAATCGTCAGCATCGGATATATTTGTCTTCACTGAAACTGGATTAAACGAGAGTATTCAAAACGCAGAAATAACACTCCCAGGATATCAAATCTTAAGATGTGATCGTGCAGATGGGCGTAAGCAAGGAGGTGTAGCTTAAGTAGCCACACCGCGGTTTGAACTCCGGCGAGTACTGATACCGGACGTTATCGATATGGACAGTCACATGTTCGAAATAATTTGTGCGACTGTGTATACGCATAGACGATTTCTATTTGTTTGCTGTACTGTATATATTCCGCCTAAAGCCGAGGAGACTGAATATATGTTAATGTTTAGTGCATTAGAAAAGCTTTGTTTAAAATATAATCATAATTTAGTTATTTTAGGAGATTTTAATTTATATTCGTGCAATGTTAATGTAAATAATTATTATGAATACTTTGTGGCCTTCTGTGAATTTACTTACTGTAATACTGTACCTAACTGTAATGGTAGACAGCTGGACCTCGTATTGAGTGCGCGTGGTGTGGTGACTGTGGGCGCGGCTGACGAGGGCATGGAGCCCGTGGACGCGTACCATCCACCGCTCGCGGTCCGGCTCGAGCATGATGCGCCGCCGCCCGCGCCTAGTCCCTCGCTAGCGGCACACTCACACACTCACATCCCAATTCATCATTACCAATGGAACTTTCGTAAAGCCGACTTTCATAGCTTATATGAAATGATTTCTAAATTCGATTTTGCTGAAATGTATTCTTTAACGAACCCTAACGAGATGTTACATTTATTTTATGATAAGATTTATTCAATATTTGATGCTTGTGTTCCAAGAAAAATAATCTCGCCGATTATTAAAAAACACAATTACCCTGTTTGGTACACTCCAGAACTTATTAAGTATATAAAATTAAAACATACATTACACAAAAAATATAAATCGTCCAAGTCGCGGACCGACTATGTAGTGTTTTCGCAATGTAGGCCTAGGGTTAAGGCTGCAATCTGGAAACCGATCCACGAGCATTCTGGGGTTACTTAAGATCGAGAAGGTCTGATTTAGGCAAACCAACGCTGATAGTGGACGGTCGAGTTTTGTCTGATTATGAATGCACTGAGGAATTTGCTCGATTCTTTCACTCAGTTTACAGTGCAGTACCGGCTACGTTGGATGTGGGGGCGGCGAGTGCGGCAGCGACGCCGGGCACTTGGGTGCAGTTAGAGCCCCTGCGCCCTGGCGACGTTCGATGCACTCTTGCCCGCTTGCTACCGAAGTGTTCCGTTGGACCTGACGGGATACCATCGGTTGTTTTCAGAGACTGCAGCATGGTGTCTGTCCACCAACACCATGCTGCAGTCTCTGAAAACAACCTCTCTCAGTTTCTATACAAGCATTAAATATATAGAGTAAAGGCTCCAGCCTTTACTCTATATATTTAATGCTTGCATAGAAACTGCTACGTTTCCAGCAACCGGGGGGTTGCTGGAAAATCACGCGAGTTGTACCAGTACCAAAGGGTGGTGGGGGTACTACACCAGGTGACTACAGACCAGTTGCGATATTGAGTACACCTGCCAAAGTGTTCGAGGCTGCCATTCACGGCTGGGCGCGGGACGGCTGGGAACTTTTTGCATCTGATGACGCATTTGGTACCGGCGGTGGATGTTGGTTTGCAGGTGGATGTGGCCTACCTAGACTTCAGGAAGACTTTCGACACTGTCGATAACGACATGCTGTTGTTAAAGCTGGCCAACGTGGGTTGCACTCCACGCACGCTAGCATTCCTTGCTAGCTACTTGCGGGATAGATGCCAATATGTGGACTGTGGGGGGTGCCTCTCAGAACCTTATTTTACCTGGTCTGGCATAAGTCAAGGAAGTAATTTAGGGCTCCTGTTATTTATCTTAATGGTAAATGACCTACCGGACATTGTTAAAGAGTCAACACCATTATTGTTTGCTTACGATTTGAAACTCATCCGGATAGTTGAACAGAATACAGATCATAACGTACTGCAGGGGGACATCGACAGAGTTGTAAAATGGAGTCATGACAACAAGCTTTATTTTAATATAGCCAAGTGCTCCGTGCTTACCTATAGCCGTACGCGTAACCCACATCAACACCATTACAACATGGAAGGTGTCCCGTTGCAGCGCATCACTGAGGTAAAGGACTGGCTGATCTTAACTTTCGTAAACACGTCACTAATATTTGTAAAAAAGCGTTCCGTAATTTAGGCTTTGTGTTACGACAAGCAAATCAATTTACAAATATTGAAGCGTTAAAAGCTTTATTTGCAGCTCTTGTGCGGAGTCACCTGGAGAACAATTCGGTGATATGGTCACCCCACGAAGGTAAGTATAAATTTATGGTCGAACGTATCCAGAACAAATTTATTAGGTTCCTGTATCTAAAGCAGTATGGAGTTTACCCAGGATATCCATTACTGTATCCTACCTTATTTGTTCTGGGTATGGTCAGCTATACTAGACTGGAGGTGAGACGGGAAGTGGCTCTGGCCACATATCTGTTTAAATTATTACGAGGGATGACTCACAACCAAGCGGTTTTACAAACTATTGGTCTGTGCGTCCCTAACGACTACACCCCGCGACGTAGAGGGCCGCCACTGCTGGAGGTGCCATACGCACGCACCAACCTTCTAAAGCTCGCGCCGCTCACGCGCGCGTTGCGTGTGCTCAATGCGGTGTCTGGTCACGTCGACGTTTTCTCATGTTCACTGAGTGAGTTCACAAGGGCCACAAATTTTGTATTTTGTACATAATTATAGTAGTGTAGAATTGCTGATAGAATGACTTTATTGGCTTTTGTCGTTTGGCTTAACGTTTCAGGACACTTTTATATTATTTAAAACTGAAGATAGTATTATTTTTAAGATTATTATAATAATTTTGTAATCACATACGATCCGTAATTCTTGGTTGCCTTTCCAGATATCTTTATACTGAATTTTCTTAAAAAAAATAGAGACAAAACAATAATTGTTTGTCCGTCTTTGAGTACGCAGCGTTTAAATAATGGGCAAAATTTTGCGCGCTCTGTCAGTTAAATTATATACAAACTGTGATATTTTGAGAATATCTTGAAATGTATCGCTCCAGGAAAGATACAACATAACACGAAGATGAAACTAAAGACAATGTTAGCGATATTTATTTTTACACGTGGGTGTTTTAACTTTACTTTTACATTATTATGTAATTTGATGGTATAATATTAATCTCTAAGAAACAGCACTGAGTCTGTCAGTGCCCTTCTCCACACACCACGAAAATCACAGTTTCCATTGGCAAAAAGCGTATAAAAACCCACTTGGTAGGTTTTGAGTTTATTGCGTTCATACAGACAGACGGGTCGCGTTTATTTTATAATATGTATAGATGAAAGACAAAATGAAGATTAGATGGATGACACGAATTATGTTTTACTCTTACACTTCAATATGTTTTTTATATTTTCTGAATATTGGCAATGTATCAGAACGTCACAGGTACGTTCTTACCCTCTAAAGGTTATAGGTGAAAAGCAAAACCATTGAGTTTTATTGAACATTCAGGTCGCTTTCGTTATTTCCGATAATTGCTTATTTTTAAAGCCATGATTCAACGCTATTTGCGATTTAATAGATTTCTCTTTGTGACACGACTCTTAATGTTAAACAAAGACCAGCATGATACAATTCTATTTTAAATTATTTTGAGTAAAAAGTAATTGTATTAAAACACAAACAGATTTCAATAATTTATTTTCCCTCTCAAAGGATCCTGCAAAATAACCAAATTATGAATCTCATTTTCGATAATTATCTTGTTAAAATATAGAAAACCTCTTTACTTTTTAAATACATTTTCGATGTCCAAGAATGGTACAAAATATTTATTTTTATTACCGTGATTAACTTTTCAGGTCGCCGTTTCATTTGTCGTCCGTGCGTAATATTTAGAGATACGTAAAAAGGGCATTTCATAAAATTGTCTCATTGTCCGTTCGGCTAAACATGAGGCCGCGGGTCAACATGAACCTTAATTAGTGTAGCCGTTCGATTACGTATAGGATATGTTTTCAGATATTGTTCTGTGGGCTTTTTTGCGTTGGGAATTGAAACCACAGGTGATTCCTGCAGATCGCTTTTTCCGTAGAACAAGCTTTCTGTGAGGGAGAATTTTTTTTTACATTTTGATCGTATGAGGAACATCCTCATACGATTCCTGTTTTGGTTGTGGTATATAATACTATAATTAGCATTATAGGATGTTTGGTTTTGGTATATAATAATATAATAATCATTATATAGTTATTATTTGTGTCTGTTATAATAAATGTGAGTATTTACGCGATAGCCGATTGTAAGATACGAACAAGCGGCTCTGTTCAGATTATCATAATTACGATCATGATATTCCGCCAAAACATTTCCTATATACATGTTAAAAGCATGACTAGCAATCAGATGAAATCAAAATTAAAAGATTGATCAAGTTCTAAATAGTCGAAATCAATATTATTTGAAAACGTAAATATATATCATTAATAGCAAATATATAGCAAATATATAGCATTCAGTTTGCTGAGTTTTGTCTAATATGCTCTAACTATAGCACACTGAAAGATATGTCGTCGCTGCGTGTCATCTGAGCATATAAGTGTCGAAGACACTCTATAAATCGGTGTCGAGTAGGTAGTAGTCAATACTTGCAAAACAAAAAATGCACAAATTAAGCCGGTTAGGCCCTCTATCAGTGTTTACAGCATAGCAAAATCAAATATCGTTGCACGAGCAAGGATTAATTCAAGTTAAAATTGGTTACACAAACTTCGTCAGTTGGTTTCTGCATCAGACATTCCTTTCCTCAAACAATCAGAGCTATGTAAATAACATTGAAACAGTTCCATTAAAGTCTATATAAATATTATAACATTAATTTTACACAAAATTATGAACTCTTATTAAAACACAGACAGATTCTCATGTCTGTTTATATACGATTCTTGCTTTACGGATCGACTGATAGGGACTGATTGGAAGCAGGAGGCTAAAATTTGTCATGTAATGTATGTTATTTGGAGATCAGAAGCACATTTCTAGTATTTTATATGAAATTAAAATTATATTTTGAACGAAATGAGACTATAAATTTTAAATTGACTCAGAATCGGTATTCTGCTAACCTAATGTCGTTATCGTATAATTTGAAATAAAAAATAACTACGTTAAAAACAACCGACTTCAAAAACGTAAAAGTAAAAAAATTATAAGGATTTAATATTAACTAAATACTACCTATTATTTATATGTGCTATTTACTAATAGGTTTGAAGTCGGTGCCAAGCCCTAAACAAATAATAATAATATATTTTTATCACTTAAATGATTACGAGCAAATGAATACCTACAATGTAATGACTACTATAAAGATAAAGATGCGTAAATAAAACTAATAAAGAGCAATTTTATCTTAATATTATAAGCAGCTTCAGTTAATACGAAGAATAATGAAAAAAAATAATACGAAAATGTATTCAATAGAATGTGAATTCATGTTTATTATGAAATGCCTTCTTTAATGAAAAGGCTTTTGAAATTTGATTTGGCACCGACTTCAAACCAATAAGTAAATAGCACATATAAATAATAGGTAGTATATAATTAATATTAAATCTTTATTATTTTTCACTTTTACGTTTTTGAAGGCGATTGTTTTTAACGTAGTTATTTTTATTTCATACTTTTTAGTGAATTGTTGTATTGTCAACTAGTTATGGTTAGACCTACAAAAGGTGCTGCGCGCCTTAAAAATATAGATCTCAAGAAATGGTAACGGATAAAAGTAGTCGTCTCTTTGAAAATGCTCTTCGGGACACAGTTTCACGTTCTTATGAGACTACTAGAGGACGCCAGCAGCTACGCCTGCAATTTTTTAAATTTACCCGTTTTGGCCGATCCCGTGGGCATTTCGGGAAATCCCTTCTTAGTGCACCTCTACGGTCCCTAAGGAATATACATGCCAAATTTCAGCTTCCTGCGCCCAATAGTTTCGGCTGTAGCGTGTCTGTCAGTCAGTAAGTAACGCAAGGATTTTATATATTAAGATTAAAGATCCTGAAAAAGGTTTGTTGGCCCGGAAAGCTTAAATGAAATCACGTTTACGTCAAAAAACTCTTGAACAGTATTATTCTAGACTTGGTAAGATCCAAGAGCGTCTAGCGAATGAGTCTTTTGAGCAGAGAGCTAATAGACTTGGTCTCATTAATAATATAATCGACAAATCTTTGATCATGGCATTACCGCATGATTTACGTCTTTGAAGTCACCATTGTCATCATTGTGAAAGTCAAATAGATTTTTGTAATTACTGAGTTCGTATGGCTACCTTCTGACTCCTTTTTCAGACCCTAGAGGACCCTACTTACCACCCGTACCAAAGTGCTCGCCAAGACTGCACGGTTGGCGTAGTGGTTTAAGCGGTCGCCTCACCGCTTGACACTGTGCCGAGTGTTGTGGGTTCGCTCCCCACACGAGGCAACATTTTGTGTAATTCACAAAATGTTGTTTCGAGTCTGGGTGTTCATTGTGTCCGTTAATTGTATGTTTGTAAAGTCCCCCGCGACACAGAATTTAGTCCTAATGCGTGTCTTTTTATAAGAACAAAAATGAACAAAAAGACGAATCAAATGAGCCCTAACTCGAAAAAGGTTTGACATTTAATTACTGAGTTCCTATATTATTCCTATGGGCACCTTTCGATTCCATCATCAGATCAGCTCTATGTCATTATAAATAATTTTTCATTGTCTTCCAATTTAAATACGTCTACTAATTTCGATTTTCATTTCTTAATTCATTTGTTTTTCATCGCCTGTCTCTTTTTAACCTTTCCATTAATTCCTGAAGTTCAAAAATAATCACACATATTCATCACATCATCTATTGTTAACTTAAAATCGACATTCGCCAGTGTCACTTGACATGAAAATAGAAAATATTATAAAATTAAAACTATAATTATTAACACTAAATCATCATCATCATCAGCCTTTCACAGTCCACTGATGAACTAGGCCTCTCCTCTGAAAGGAGGAATTGTCCTACTATACCACGCTGGCCAAAAGGGTTGGTATAGGGTTTTTATCAAGCTTTCCTTCTCTTACAGTGTTGTTCTCTGCATAATATGCTCCCTCTGTCGGCTCTCACGACACCTGTGGGATGATATGGGCTGGTGAAATGCCGTATTCTTAATCCGTCACCACAGGGACGGAACGGACACTAAATATAAAATATAAAATGAATAAACTAAGCAGGTCATAATTGAAGCCTATGGGAGCAAAGAGGATTAAAAATCTTTGCTGGATCCCATGGGAACCAAAAGGAATACAAATTTATCTGAGAATCCAATGGGAATCAAGAGGCGAAAAAATTGTCTGTGGATCCCATGGGAGCGACGTCATGGGAATATAGAGTATCCCATGGGAGCCAAGTGGTGTACAAAATTATCTAAGGATCCCATAGGATTCAAGAGACAAAAAAATTGTATGTGGATCCTATGGGAGCGACGTCGCGTTATCCTAGTGTCTGGAGGGATTTTTTTCAAATATTTGCCAAATATTCATAAACATTTTCCAAATTTCATAAAAGCCAAAATCCACGTAACTGTTATGACAGGGATTTGAACGCACGCCTTCAGAACGTAAAGTGTATTATCCACGCGGCCATCACCTTGTTGTCAGTTAGTGGCGAATTTAGCGAACACTTCACAGAGTGTTTACGTCATCTAACTGAAAACTGTCATTTCCAAATAATGAAATAATCTTCAAACCTTTTTGCTAATTATTATATTTGACAGTGTTTGACGACCGGCCTGTTTGTCGTGTAGACGTCAGTAGTTCTTGATGACCGTAGTGATGACAGTTTGACATGCCACCGGCCGTCACAATCTTAATATATAAAAACCTTGTGTTACTGACTGACTGACACACACGCTACAGCCGAAACTACTGGTCGTAAGAAGATGAAATTTAGTATGTATGTTCCTTGGGCACCGTACGGGTGCACTAAGACGGGCTTTCCTGAAATTCCCACGGGATCGGGCAAAATGGGCAATTCGAAAATATATGCGTGCGAAACCGCTGGCGTCGACTATTATTATATATATTTCAGACATCGGGATAGGTGAAAGTAAATAAAATATGCTCATAAAATAAAGACTACTGGGGCTAGTTGAATGAAATTTTATAGGATTAATTCAAAACTATTCCGCATCAAACAAAAAAAGAATCACGTAAATCGGTTCAGAAACCTCGACGAAATCGGTGTACATACATCGAAAAAAAATATACCGGCCGAATTGAGAACCTCCTCTTTTTTTTTGTTTGAAGTCGGTTAAAAATGGAAAAACCAGTTCGTCGTTGACACATACATATTTTGACACTTGTTTCAATTTATAATCTAGTTACAATACCATTCAAATATCAGTTAATTTAGGAAAATACCATTTGTGAGGTAAGTATGACACTGACATTATGTCGAATCTGTATTTTGAACAATTTTTTTTTTATTCTTATTTGTTTCGTGGTTTTTATTCATAAGAATATGTCAACCACATCATGCCTTATACAATCTACATACAATAACTTACTAAACCTATAAAAAGAATCATCTACCAAAAGAAAATGTTAATCGATGAAGTACACCAGTTGACATAATCTCCTTGCAACATAGGACTTTGCATTCGCTAAAATAGTTTGTATTAAACCTACTTCTAATATATTTAATTGAAACGCATCGATTAACATTTTCCTCTCATTATGGTTCCTGACACAGTCCATCAGCAAATGATGTACATCCTCAATCACATTACAAGTATAGCAATTTGGTGAATCAGCTTTCTTCATTAGGAATGCTAACTTTGCTGATGGATAGTGCCCGGACCGCAGCCTTAATGCTAATTTAACATAAGTTCTGCTTAGCCTACAGCCTTCAAACCAGGGTACATGTGGAAGTTCGTGTTGTATACATATATTTTGAACAAATTTATTAAGGTGAATTGGGCCCCAGAAGGGTGCACTTAGTAAGGATTTCCCAAAATTTCCACGTGATCAGGAACGGTGGTAATAAAATAAAATGTTTGGACGAAGCTGCGAGCATCCTCTTAGTCTAGTATACTATATATAATAAAGGTTCTTTTAATGCTTTGATGAAGTTTTAATAATGTTACGGACGGGGTAACGGGATTGGAAGGAAACACCGAGTAGCACTGATGACACTTTATTCGACTACACACACACGACGCATCGTTCAGTTTCGACGCGAACAACACCAACACGAGCGTCTTTTGCAGTGCACTTCACTGCACTATACTTTCACTTTTCACTTTATTTCACTACTATTTCTTTCTTTTTTTTACTTCTTCCTTTTTTTCTCCACTTTACCACTTCTCAACTTAAACTGGCGCCCTAGGAATATTCTAGATCCACTAATTTCGATTGTCATTTCATTATTCAATTGTTTTTCCATCTCCTGTCTCTTTTTAATCTTTCCATTCCTTCCTGAAGTTTCTAGAATTTTCTAATGTTTATTCGAAATATTTAAATAATCTTTTTTTAAATATTTGCCAAATACTCATAAACATTTTCCAAATTTCATAAAAACCAAAATTCACATAATTGTTATGACTGGGATTTGAACCCACACGTCCTCAGAACGTGCAGCGTATGTGTTATCCGCACGGCCATCGCATTGTTGTCAATGACTGGTGAATTTGGCGAACACTTGACAGAGTGTACGACATCGAACTAAAAACTGTCATTTCCAAATAATAAAATAGTCTTCAAACCTCTTTTACTGTGCTAATAATAATACTCTGCTAATTACTGTGTTTGACGACTGGCTAGTTTGTCGTGTAGACGTCAGTAGTCCTTGGCAACCTTTTGAGATGACTGCAAAATAACTTCGAACACATTTACTATCATTATATTTTTGTTGTTTTTGTCCGTGTGGTGCTGGATTAAGAATACGGAATGTCACCACCCCATATCATCCGGGTGTCGTAAGAGCCGACAGAGGGAGCATATTATGCAGAGAACAGCACTGTAAGAGAAGGAAAACTTGATACAAACCCTATACCAAACCGTCTGGCCAGCGTGGTATAGAAGGCCAATTCCTCCTTTCAAAGGAGAGGCCTAGTCCAGCAGTGGACTGTTAAAGGCTGATGATGATGATGATGATGATGATGATATTTTGATTGACTTATACATTCGAGACCTCGTAAGTTCTTATTCAATATTTACTCGTATTAATTGTAAATACTATTCTAATATTTGTATTGACGGCTTAGATTACTAATCCAAATACTTAGGTGTAGCGATGTAGTCACATCGCTCTCACACGTGCGTTTTAATTGTATATATGGCTCACTTGAGGATTCGAGATGGCGAGAGTTTTGGTCACAACAACATCCATAATCTAGAATCAAGCACCTTGGAACAATATCAAGTGCCTGCTCTGGTCAATTGAATGTCCAGTTTCTATGTTTACTGCACTTACTTTGACGAATTTAATACATTTTAAAACGAAATCACCGTATTCGCAAATAAATTATTTTAGACTTTACAAAAGAAAACGATGTGACCGCTTCAATACACCAAACTGACCACAAAATAGGGTTAACAACAAACCCCAGGAAGTAAATTCAAATTTTATAAATAAAACGCGTACGACCAACACTTCGTAATTCACCCTAATCTAGTACACAAAAAAAGATTTAGATCCATGTAAATATTCAACAAAGGTATTCAAGTATTCAGGCAATAATACTTTCGGGTGCTGAGTGGAATGTAGGAAAAACATTAAGTATCACCTGCTTCTCATCCCACGGAAGGATAGAATCGATAAGGAAAACATGTTATTTGGGATTAAGTTCGGTACTTTAATGTAAATGTCAGGTTTGTAGGAAAAACAAGATGGGCACGCAAAAGTGAAACATTTCACCTTTTATCGGATTTATAAATAGTACAATTGTCACAGAATAAGTAACTTGAATCGTTTTTTGCTATTGTAAAATAGAATTTAGTCTGCATTAATGGATTTAGCTATTTAACTTAGCAAACTTTTCTGCATTTATGAATTTAGCTATTTAACTTAGCAGACTTTCTGCATTTTCTTTTAGTAGAAAACTTGAAATGGCATTGTTGATTTCATGATCCTTAAACGAGAGGTCTTACCTAGTATTTAATGTAAATGAAAGTAAACCAAAAAATCATTAACACATTGTAATTATTTACATCCGTAATATTTTACTGTCAGCAATTAATATTTAATCAGAAGTAGTAAAAACTTTGAAATATCATCTGAAAACCGTTGTTCAATCACCTTCTCATTTTCTCATAGTGAGAAAGCTAGCAGTGGTACCGTTTATAAACGGGACTGATAAGATACGTTCAAGCACTCCAGATATAGGACTAAAAACTGAAATCATACATTTCTAAGCCAGTAATTAATCCCTGTGTACTATAGACGATTCACATATAGCTTCAGTTGTCAAAATGGTGCTTAAATAATAAACTGTTACTGTTATATGGTGATATCATGAACAATGGTCTTATTTTTTGAGCTTCTTTTATTTATTTTTATCATAGGAAGACAAACGAATAAGCAGGTCACCTGATGGTAAATAGACATAGACACTGCCGCCCATAGACACTAGCAATATCCGAAGGACAGCTGGCAATGTAACACGAATCCTTGATCTCATTCCTACATAGATGAATATAATGAGATTTTAATTAATATCTCAAGCTGCTCTCAGGTCTCATAAATTAACTGTCATGTACGCTAGCAACCTGTACAATACGAATATAAAAACATTACATATTACACGCGAAAGTTTACTCGCACCTTTACATGGATGGCATCATTTATTCTATACGGTTGAACTGAAACAATTTTGATCATATATTAAATTGTATTATACATTCTCGGGTTCAAAATTTAGCTTTTTATGGTGGTAACTTTGGTCGTATGTTTTACATACAGCTCAATTTTATTTTTATAACACTTATAACAAAATAGTGTCGTCAGTAGGTATAGTTTATATAAACTATAGGAACATCTAATTGCAACAGAAAAATAAACCTACATTTTCTTAGATACCTGTAATTGCTGTCCTTTTAAGGTGAAAAGTTCTTGAAAAAACAAGAAGCAGGTTTCAGAAAATTAAAACTGTGTTTACCCGTAAGGCGTTCCGGGTAACAGACGGGATTCGTGAACCGGTATAACTTAAACGTCAATACCAGGTTTTCAGAAAATAGGACAAGAAACAAAAGATAACAAGTTTGATATCTAACAGACAATCAACAACTCTGCAAAAATTACACAGTAACATTTTATTTTAAGAAGAGCATAGTGTTACACAAAATACAGAAGGAGTAATAAGAAACACGTAACAGGTATATCGCTTCTGCTCCGTGTGCTCCCACCAAAAGGTCACCATCTCAGCAATAACTTAGCGACTTGCGCTTTGCTCTGGTTCTTAAATTTACATCCTTGTTAAATAAAAGAAAACTATAATAGGTTTCACTGCCACTGGAAGTTTAAGGTATGGAATCTAAACTATAACATGCAAATCGATCAGAAAAACATATGAAGTATTTTAAAGTGTTGGAAATTGTATATCAGCAGTCCAAATACGCTGTAAAATACTTACCAACATATTTTTGATGCACTTTATTCGAATTGTTATCAACGAGAATAAATAACATGCTGTTAGGCTAACAACGTGTTGGTGAATTACTGCCGAATAAATAAAATCCATACAGATTTTACATAAAGTCGTTCACGAGAGATTAAATGATTTAGATTTTTTTTTTAAACGAAATTGGTGAAAACCTGTCATCCAAGACTTGCAACGTAACATATGAATGTCAAAACAAACATATTCAGATAGAACATAGAGAATGAATTGGTGAAACTAGCTGAAACGAATCATCATCATCAACCTTCATCGGTCCCCATCCGGGCTAGGGCTCCCTCTATAAAGTAGTATTTGGCCTACTTTACTATTCTCTTCATAATAATTATGTCCACTTTGTCGCCTCTTATGACACCCAAGGTATGGTACGAGGTGGTGACAATGCAAATTCTTAATATATTACAACACGGTGAAAAGAATAAAATAGTGCTTATATCATCGTTACGGTTAATGCATTATCTCTTCACATGAACATGTTAGAACTCACCTGTGTCATAACTATATTGCATGCAATGTATCATGTACACCATGTTGAAACAAATAAAAATATTCTATTCTATTCTATTCATCATCGTCCTCCTAGCGTTATCCCGGTTGCAATCCAGACTTGGGGGACAGGTTGAACGTCAGGCATTCTGTAGAATAGCTAATAATCTGTCACATCTGATTTGAAAGCGGACCTTGGGCTAAAAATTAACAATCCTGGCTGCCGCCGTAAAGATGAAACATTCCAAAACAAATATAAATTACGCTAGAACTTATCAACACAGCTGTAATTCCTGAAATAAAATTTATTTTATTCATAATAACGATTAAAATGGTTCACTAAGACAAAGTAAAGATAATGAAGACGTAATAAAATTATGTTTTATCTCAGACGCCAAATGCTTTGAATTGCGAGGTAGCCCTTTAAAAATAATAGGGAAGATTTGTAGTCAGAAGTATTGACTGAGTGTTCAAAATCATCATCAGCCTGTTGTATTCCATTAATGTGGTATTAATTGTAGAACTAAAAAACTAAAGACTTCTCCCATTACACGATACTGACATAGATTTTCGGAAAAGTCATTTAATTTTGTTGTTTGCTGCGATCACTCAGTAAAATGTTGATAAGTGAACTAAAATAATAAGTATGGGGTGGAAAATAAAATCAAACTCTTCAGTTCGCTTCATTTTTAAATCAGGTTATTTAGGACATACATATCGGCAGAATTTTCAGACGGACATACATTCGCAGACAGCTAGTTTGCGTACTTCGTAACTACGACAAGTCGGAGAGCGTGCTAAGCTACATCTGCTAAGGTGTGGTCACCACTCAGGAACACGTCTGCTCCAAAGAGTAATCCAGAAGAGATTCTGCAATAAATGTGGCCAGCACACTGCTACTTTAGCTTTCTAATTCTTCGGGCTAAGACGATCAACTTGGTTTTCTGTCGTGTCACTTCATTTAAGTGTTTATGCGCAATCTTAAAACACAGATAGCTTGTGTTGGATTTCTAGCGGACTCCTATCACCCGATATCCAGCTAGTTACCCGACAGTTGTGTCCATGTAAAATTACATAACCCAACGCAGCAGTAGTCAAGTTAACGTTCGTTCGCTTAACTGCTCTGGAAAAACTGCAATCAGGCCATCCGTACATCGCACGACAACCAGTCGCGTATCATAGACAGAAAGCTGCAGTTTAGGCCTACTTATACTGTTACTGCAAAGACTTTTTTATTTTTATTCAAGCCCCAATTTTGTAGAATGCTGGGCAAAATCGAGGGCATTTTATTTCTCGTACAATTTTGTCTCGCAATTTTGAGTCTTTTTGTACATTATTCTAGCTCTAACAAGAGGATGAAATCTTTGTCAGCGTGCTGAAATTGAAAAATGAGATAGGATAAATATATTGAACAACATTCATAATTTCATCTTAAACCTGAGACAGGCTAATCTAGAACGTCAGTATGCCGACGCCTATGAATTGAAGTAAATTAATTGTTTCGACGTGGTGTTCGTAGGTTCGTAGCAAGCGTAACTGATTGCCTACGGCGTAGATAGATGAGTCTACGCGGGTGCTACAGTTTGTGCGCCTGGTTTCTGGAAGGGTGAAGTTTGGTATGGGTAATGGGCAATTATAGACCCTTGCGTATCAAGACACGCAAGGGTCTATAATTGCCCATCAACATCAAGATTTTTATTTGAATTATTTATTTAGAAATAACTGTTTAACAATGATCCACTTTAAAAATAATCTAACGGTTATATTTATGAAATATATATGATTTGCTGTAATCCGGAATAAATCGAAAAAAGTTTAATTTATAGAAATTTAATACATTGCAACACTTATAACCCAATATTTACAAACACCGCAGTCCCAACTGCACCCATATTCCTACTTTCACTACAAACACAAGAAGTGTGAAAATAGAGCCATAAAGCTTAAGGAACTCACAAAAGTAAGACGCTCATGAATTCACCATCTTTGAATTTATCGACGCAGGTGTAATAAATAAGCGTTGGCAATTACGCCAGATAACTCTGCTTTATTGTAATTTTATGCGCGATTGTACCCACCTACCATTCCGTACAAAATGCAAACCACCCTAGAGATTAATTAGACACGCTCGCTGGCAAAATGTAGAAAGTACAGATAGAGACAATCGTCTTACTGTGAAGACTATAGATTTTAAGATAAGTTTTGTTTTGGACAGGATATTTGAATAAATTTATTTACTGAAACACGGTCCGTCTCCTTTGTTTTTATTTTCAACATTATTTTCAGGCTCGATGGTAAGAAAATGCGACAAATTTTAATTTTTGGGTTGGTACATATTTTTGCCTCGCTTTATAGTAGTAACGAAAAAAATTCATAATATATTATCAGAATATCGTCGGGCACGAGCGTTTGTTGTTCATAGATACTCAAAACATACTTGTATCTACATTAATGACATTTTTAAGCTATAGCTTTGCATGAATGAAACTATAACTACTTTTCACTCAGATCACCGCATTATAATTTGATTGAACGAGTGACGATAGGTGATAGCTAAATAGGATATATTTAGGAGCCACTAAAAGTAAAAAGTTAAGTAAAACTCCGATTTCAAGTTTTTTGATTTTACGCAATTTATAAATATCTGCTATGAATACCATTTACCAAAAACAATAAATCTGAGAAAATTTACAAAAATTTAAAGACATACTACATTTCCATGAAAACTGTAAAACCACACTGCGTCTTAATTCAAAGAGAGTGCACTTTTAACATGCCTCTAAGTGAACGTTGAATTCTTAGCAAAGTTTTTGACATGTAAAGGAATGGAACTGAAATGAGAAGAATTTTCAAAAAATCTTTAGTTCCTCACTTAAATCGCAAAATTTCTACCAACTTTAAACGCAGTAAATAATGTTCTGAAATTCTTAAAGTCATAGCAAGAAAATTATATTTTACAGAGGTTTAAATTGCGTCGTTCTTTTCACAATAATGAATTGGGTGATCTTTACAGTGATTGAAGAAACTTATTATTAAATGATATTCTTGCTTAAGAAGACACAAAGTCTAAGGTATTGTACAGGGAATCGAACTCACAACACTCATTGCAGTGATAGTGATAAGGGGCAATGTGGCCACCTTTACTACTACGCCAACCGTACAGTCAAATTGAAGCCACAAGCTACGCTCACTGTGCAATGCCTGTTTGTTTATTATCACTGTGACATACAAACTTTTTGTTTATACTTACTTTTGACATACTTCTTACATAATTGTTTATTTTGTAAGTTTCATAGTTTCACCAAGTCACATAATAAAGAGAACGGACTTGTTCTGAATGATGTATGACCGCTAGGAGAATTTTACATGGGTTTTTGCTAGAATTGCATATTGTTGATTTTTTGTATATTTTATATATGGTTTTCATAGCTATTCTGAACTCAGTATATTCCTACTAGGCTAATACAGACTAACGATGATGACTGAAATATGTGAGTAACTCTGTTGCTTAAAAAGGCTAAAAAAACAGACGAACATGTACTTGTTTATGGTACTAGGCTTACTGACATACACTTACTGATGTCAATAAGTATACCGGTTCCCATCATAATATTAATGAAAAACATATAGTACTGCATACTGTAATACGTAAAATTGTAACATAGACTTTCAAAGACATGCACCAAAGGCTGAAATAATCACAAAACTATTAAAAACTATTTAAGCAGCAAATCAATCTTTCCCTTATCGTTATAACCCACCATTAACATCGTCACAATAAGGAGGGTAGTTCACACGACCCAACAACATAATTTAAAAGCAATCGTTTTTGTAGTCATAAATTTACGAACTGTTAATTCTAACATGTCAAACGAGTAAATAAAATGGCCTAGTAAAACTTTAAATTATATATATAAATCACATCGGACTAGATGTAATTTGTATTGTAAGAGTTTCTTTATTCAAAGGCCGTGTTCGAAGTCAAGATAGACGATTGTGTAGACGGAAATAAGGCCGCGGTTTTTTCAGGAAAATAACTATAATAATACAGTAGCGTTGTTTGAGAGAAATACTTGTAAAATATAGGGAGGTTTCTTTGTAGAATCTGTTGTAATAAAATTGAGCAATTTCGTTCTACAATATTGTGGAATAAGTTATTGGGATATAACGTGCTTCTGTATGAAAAATGTGTTTCTTGGATACATAGATACCTACATATATTACAAAGTAATTTTGTCGGAACATATTCTCATATAAATTATATAAACAAAAAACAGAAAAAAAAACTCGACTGCCTCAGTGGTCCTGCGGTAGTGTTAGCGACTGCGGATCATGAGGTCTCGGGTTCGATTCCCAGGTCGAATAAAAAGTGATATTGGGTTTTTCTGATAGGAATTATCCAATAGAAGTTCGGAGTCAGGAAGTTTGCGGTGTCACACCCCCGTGCCTCGGAAAGCACGTTAAGCCGTTGGTCCTGCGCCCAATCTCTCTCCGGTCGTGTCGCATGTGGCGTCCCATAGGACTATGAGAGTGAGGGAATAGAGAGTGCACTTGTATATGCGAACAAACTTGTGCACTATAATATCCCGCGCAGTTGGAAAGTCTCATATATAGACAAGTCGCCGTGGGCGGAATCGGTTGGGAGGATATTATTTATTTACACAATAAGATTTATTCAACAATATGCTATCGATTATATTTTCTAGAGTTTTCTCCTCCGCATTTGACCCTTTGGGATACTCCGCTGCTGAGTATTATAAAACACTTTCAAAACTTTGACGTTGCTGAGAAGTATATTACACATACAAACCGGGCCAATTATGCTTTGGCAGGCTGGCTTAGCCTGCTTTGGGAGACTAAGGGTCGGCACATATCTGACGGAAGATGCGTCGAACGTATCTTCGGTCGCGTCTTTTCCGTCAAATGAGTCGGTACACATCTGGAGGAAAATGCGTCGACCGTATCTACATCGGTTGCGTCTATTCCGTCAAATAAGACCTGCTTCATTACGCGTCTAGTCAGTTTCTGCGTTCGGCAACTATAATGCGGTTGCTTTGTATGACATTTCATTTTAAAACGTCGCCCAACGCGTCAGTCAAAATTCATGTGGTGCGTGGTGCGCGCGACGTCGACCGATAATGCGTTCACGGAAACGGAACAGACGCTGTACGGTAATACGCGACGCATCTTCCGTCAGATATGTTCCGACCCTAAGCCAGCCTGCCAAAGCATAGTAAACTGTACCTCATGCAAAAGTCAGAAGTAACAGGTGACATAAAGTAATATATTCAGTAATATATTTTAAAAATTATGAAAAACATAAAAGTAACATGAAAAATCTGGTAAGACTAGTTGGACCCCGGGATGCAACTAAGGTAGCGCTAGGAGGCTGAAATAACCTACAAATAACTATAAACACAAACGGTATGTCAATTAAGTGAACCTTACAAGATTGTTATCTTTTAATGGTAAAGATAATAAAGAAATAATTGCTCATCAATAAAGTAGCATTCAGAATTCTCTCACCCTATCCCATCCCAAGCTATTTACTTTCAGATTTCAATCGCTAAATGTTCATTAAATAAAATAAATTCACAATTGATTCAACATTATTACATTCCTGTGCAGAATGTTCGTCCACCATGTTGGAGTAACAGCTTTTCAGTGGTTTGGCTTCGAGTCAGGCGATAAAGCAAACACACGGTTTATTTGATGGTATATAACAATACAAAATACTCCGTTTGGTATGGAATGTAAAGTTTTTCATTGAAGTATCATTCCATGTGTAATGGTTGTAGAACATTCTGCTTGTTCATTTCGTTTATTGCCCAACTGCAGTAAGAATCCTAGCGGCATCCCCGTTAGGTTTAACTGCGACAAAAATATTTTTTTTTTTTTTTAAGATAACTTTTTAGATTTTCACCTATCATGATTAAATAACTGTTGATCAATAACGGGAAGTGCTTGGTGGTTAATTACGTCATAAAATAAAATACTTGTTTCAAATTTAGGAGTTTTAATGAGTATAAAAGATACTTTGTAATTTTTTATTTTTTATTTGTAGAACATTATAGAATATTAATTTTAACTATATACATTATATTGAACATGGGATGGCGCGATGGTGTCTACGCAGGTTGCGTCCCACACCAAAGGCCTACCCATTTTCCATGGCAACAATGACATACCGTATGGTCTCTTACCGTCGTCGCGTACCAAACTATTTGGTTCAAGTACAGCTGGTATGCGAGACGTGACAAGAGCACGATGGATTATGTCATTTAGATGAGCATGTCGAGAAATTACATTACATCAATTATTAAAGAAACGCTGCAGGATAGCCCATGGTGTCCGAGACTATCGACGTCTTCTCCACAATGACATCGATGCGGAGAAACACACGGAGCACCTAAACGAAGAAAAGTGGCGATACGGAACGTCTCATCGTCCAACATGGTTCCTGTGTTGGACGATGGTAGTGCCTGAAGCCAAAGACCGGATTCCCACTCCCCCACAGCCAGCAAGCGATCACGCTCTGCAACATTAAAAGATGTATCTAAAAGATTTTTTCTCACAATGTTACAAAGCGGTGCGTCCCACTGTCTTTGGGAGAATAGGTTAGTGGGCAAATCAGTGTTTGGACAAGCCATTTTCCAGGCGTTTATAGCTTCGGTTTTGCACAGCACTTCTGAGTTAACTAGTGTACGTGGTAATATTTTCCTAGTTAACTCTTCAACTAACTTTCCAACTCAGAAACGCCGGTAAGCTGACACTAGAAATTTTGCGTACACCGAGCCCACCCTGACGTATGGACAAAGATGCTGGTAGCCAGGGTCGGTCGTCCAAGACCACATTTAATATTCTCTTTAAGGTAATTTGAATAATTTGGTCGATTTGTTCTAAAAGTGTTTTTTTTTCCAAAGTATGGAAGATCTTAAGGCTTGAGTGAATACATACATAAACATTAAATAGGCGATGTGAAATTTCACAAAAAAATTGTATATTTTCCTCTAAGAAAGAACCGAAAGATTCTTCAAATACTAGAGAACCTAGGAGGCGAAGAGAACTCTTATCAACAATTTTGATGTCTGAAGCCAAATGATTAAATTTAGATATTATCGAATGTTTTTTTTTGGAGTCTGTTATATTTATAAACAGCTCACATTTATTATAATTTAGTTCCAAACCAATAGATGCGAATTTATTTTTAAGAAAAGTCAAATCTTGCAATAAGTAGATATACCTACTTCGCCTCCCAGGGTCCCGTCATCTAAATACCAAACATTTAATTTAGAATTTAGTTGCCGAATAATGGAGTGTATTGCTAAACTAAAAATTACACTTTATAATTAAGTTTTGCGCGATCACTCATCTATAGCCCTACTCGTACTATATACTTTGAGCGTTGTTAAAACTGTGTTAACAATTTTACCCAATTTACCGCATAAAACAATCCCCGTTTAAAATTTGTAAGTTCGTTTGGCGTTACGAATGACTAGGCTGTAAAAATAATTGTCATTGCTCGGTTGGTATTAAATTGATATTCATAGCACGATTGAATTTATGGTATATAATCTGTAGTTGTAGCAAAGCGTGTGGTTCATTTACCCTCTTTCGGTACTTTAAATAACAAACTTAGCGTTGAATATCTTTTTTATGAAATGTTGGTCACGATGTATGTATGTACCATTTTATTTTTATTTGTAGAACATTACAGAATATTAATTTTAACTATATACATTACTAAACTCACATAATCATAATGACTAAATATAATTATGTATGTACATAAATCTAAAAATAAAAAGTGAAAATATGTACAGGTGTGTTTAGACGTCGTAGTATGCCTCCGCATCAATGTCATCGGTTAACGTGCCCAAGGCTGGCAGCATTGCCACGTTGGATGTCAATGCTGAGTTTTTGAACAAAGAATAAACCAGCCTTCTGGTCACGTGAGGCGTCGATTAGGTAACCGTTTAGTAGATCAATCTGGGAATAAAGAACGAGCGCTCGGACCCCATGAGCCTAGCGTTTCTACCCCAAACGGCTCAAACACGTAATTAGCTACTAGATTACTGTATTTGCGCCGTTTGAGGGTTTCCGCAGATGCAGCAGCAGCGCCAGCATGGCCTCCCGTGCTTGGAATATGGGATGGCGCGAGGGTGTCTATGCAGGTTGCGTTCCATACCAAAGGCCTACCCATTTTTCATGGCAACAATGACATACCGTCTGGTCTCTTACCGTCGTCGCGCACCAAACCATGATATATAATAATTAAATACCAGAAAAACATAATAATTACATGTATAGATGATTATAACGTTATTTACATCATTCATATATCGCTGATATTATGTGGTGATTTTCATAGTTCATAATTGATGTATAATTGGTTTTGTAAATTGTTATAATATGTAGCTTAAATCAATATTATTATTAAGCCTAATAAGCCTAATTTATGACCCACAGCTAGGCAAAAGCCTCCCCTTCTATCTTCCACTTGTCACGATCACTAGTGAGTTCTTCCCAATCATTTCAAAAAAATTAAAAATCCATACAATATTTAATTTAGGCAACACTAAATTTAGATTTTTACATTTTTTTTTCACTAAATTAGTTATTCAGAGCCACTTAGTAGTTGTTTTTAACACTAGTTACTGCTTAGGATAAATATTTTTTATTTAATGCGTAGCCAAAATCAGGTTTATATTAAGCATAATAACTTTAACTCTTAAATTGATTTACACTTAAGTTTAAACGTGAAGTTACGTACAACATCAAGCGTCACCGTCTTTCTGAAGTCATCTTTTATCTTCGGTTTTATTTTCATTTCACTGTCTTCATCAAGCCAAAGTGTACGTGAACACTTTAATCACAGAAACCGTACCTAATAGTGAAGACTATTTCTACTGTTATTTAAGACTTTGATATCTTCACAAACGAGTATCCTTCAAAAACATACTAAAGCTAATCTTCGTTATAAACTTCATTGGAGCTGCTAAGTCAGCTTCCTCGGCAAGCGATAATGTGAATGTGTCTCACACGCTCGACGATCACGGACAGTCAACGTGCTCCCATGATAAGGGTCAACCTGTGTTAGTCTTGTGATTTGAAACTATTTCTCATATCTAATTGGATTTTCAAATGTCGTTGCACTGCATCATTAAAGTTATTCACAATATTGGGCATCATGGGAAGTCAGCCTTAAGAAGACACAAAAGCATAGGAATAGTAAAAATAAACGAAAATCCACAATTCCAAACCTTATATTTTACAACGGAACATGTCAATACAACTAATTCCTTACACTGTATTAAGAATTTACAAATAGTTATACATTAATTTTAGGGTGTTTGCATCAAAATAAGTTGAGATTTGTATTCCTCTTTTTCTTTTTTATGAAAGATGGGTGTATTACAACTGTTAGACAATGTAATTTCCTCGAGACAAGGAAACTTAAAATGTTTTTTCTGAACTTAGAAGGGTTTTAGATCATCCATCATGTAAATCATGACATCATCATCGTGCCAAATCATGACGTCAAATATTAAAGAGTAGCGCAAATATTAAAGATGAAAATTATAGAGTAAATGTTCGTGACATTGAGGACGAGTACAATCATGAATTATCAATTAATTGAATGTTTCATTTCTATAAGTGTTCGTGTATTCTCCAGAAATTTTCCTCGTTGAAATTGTATGTTTCACTTACCATACTCATGCATATAATATGGAAGTTCTAGTTTTGTTGAATCACAAAATCTATTTTGCTTGGTAATCAAATACAATATTTCATAAAAAGAAGACGATAAGATCACTTCACATTCAATTTCCATTGGCGAAGACTACCATAAATTCAAATGCGTTGTCAATATGTTATCTTTGAAAAATACTTTCTTGACTATGTAAGTAATCATAGTTTTACCACAATCTTTATATAATAATTTTAGACCTACGTCGTTCGCCAATAACACTTATCAAAGCAAGATCGAAATAACGAGATGAATCTTGTAATGTTCGTCTTTAAAATGTCTTTAGCAAAAAAAATATTTTACATTATTATTGTAAGGAGACATATTACATTAATATGGACAAAAATAAGTCATGTCTTCATACAATAACTTGAACATGACGTATCTAATTAGCACAACATGTCAAAGTAGCAAACACGGTTTACTGACGTTTGGCAAAAAACGTTTCCCAAAGTGTCACTTGCCAAAGTATGTTTCCCAAATTTTCATTTGGCAAAAAAACATTTGGCAAAATCATCTTTTCGCAATTTTACAGTTAGCAAAACTATTTTTAGCAATTTATTGTTTAGCAAATAATTACATGGCAATGTTTCATTTTACCAAATATTAGGTAGTCATATATGGTTTGGCAAATAAAATTCAAGTTTAAGATCCAGTTTTGAAAACACACTGCTGCATGGATGTTTGTTTCACCTTGGACAAATAATATACACGTAAGAACTTCTATAATCATTATATTGTTTAAGATATACAAATCAATTCTGGCGCTTCGCCGGCCGCTGCCGCGGCACGCTCGCTTCGCTCGCTCGGTTCGCGCTCTGTTGGGATCACAGTTCTAACCTAACCTAACCCACTTTTCTAGCAGTTGTTTTTTTATTTTCACCCATATTAAAATAAAAATTTGAACGAACTTCCTTTTGGAATATATATATTTTACAAAATAAAGCATTTGCTTATTGTATATTTGACTAAATAAAACTTGAGCAAGTAAAAATTTGCCAAATGAATATTTGACCAAGTGAATAAAATGCGAAATGTAAATTTGCTAAGCATTCTTTTGGGAAATGAAACTATGCGATAAGTTTTTTGGGAAGTGAAATTTGACGAAACATATTTTGCCAAACGGCAGGATCGCAGCAAACACATGTATTTCTGGCCAACAATCCACACCCCAGGCATGCGTTCCACCGCTCGCGAGAAGCGATTTGGGAACGATTGTATTTTTTTATGTAAGGTGTTAGATAGTTTTTCATTTGTGTTGCAGATTTGAGACCGGGGCTCAAGGCTTAAAAGTCTTTGATGCAATTGAAAAAAACGCTAGGACCATGACGAAGATATAATTATACATAAAGTTAAAAAAAAAACAAATAAGTTGTGTCAAGAGTACTGCCAAAGGCAAAGTCGTACTAATCCACAGTGTTTTATGAAGACCATTTTTCGGACACCGTCTTTTTATTAAAGAAGCTAATAGATATATTCAATAAAAAGAAATATTTCGTATCCCCATTAAGCTAGCATCTCTAGTTTTTTTAGAAAAACTTTTTGAAAATCTTCATATTTTAAAGCGGATATTTAGAAAAAAAGATATTCCTCTTAAACTAAGCTTGATACGCAATAATAATGTTACAAGCACCGATAGCATCTCTTTCACTGCACATTTTACAGTTAAAATGAACCTCATAACTTGACTAGATTCAAATTTAAGCGAGATTTTGGATTTTTAGATTTTCTTACTTTTCCCGAAGATTCTACCAAAAGGGGAAAAGTTATATATACAGAAATGATGCTCTTTACTTTCCTCATATACTCAATAAATTTCAGACCCCAAATCCATGGAATCTAGAAGCTATTCCATATAACTGTTTTTGCTAGGTTTTTCATATTTATATTCTGGATTTTAATGATTAAATTTTTATTCAATATTGATTTCTTTACAACATATAATTTAGCTATAAATTCAATATCGAATAAAAATTTTATCATTATAATCCGGAATACAAATGTGAAAACCCTAGCAAAATCAGTTAATTTGGAATAACTTCTAGATTCCATGGATTTGGGGTCTGAAATTTATTGAGTATATGAGGAAAGTAAAGAGCATAATTTCTGTATATATAACTTTTCCCCTTTTGGTAGAATCTTCGGGAAAAGTAAGAAAATCTAAAAATCCAAAATCTCGCTTAAATTTGAATCTAGTCAAGTTATGAGGTTCATTTTATGAGCTCTAAGGCAATGATTTATGTTGGAATGAACATGTTTTTATACAGTGGACGAATATACGATGAAGATCTGGTCATATCCAAAGATCTTCAAGTCAAATAAATGTATGAAAGTCTTCCCGTGATCAGAGCTGATGATAACCGATTAAAACTTTGTGACAGAAATGAGAATATATACCTTTAACTTAAGTATCTATGCGGTAGACAAAATATAAATTATGTCATACATACATAAACATACACTATTCTTACGATATTGCCTAGTCATTGAAGGAAAAAGAGCTAGTTCGATGTACAAAATAAACAGAATAAGTACATCCAATTGTCAAGCTAGCCCACGTGCCATGTCGATGTTTGCTGTATAATGTATTTGTATGTCTTTCGACAAAGTATCATCAAAATTCGTTTTTTGTGAAAGAATAACAAACTTCCACCATTGACTAACCACAAAAATAGCAAAATAAATAATTATTTTATAGCAAATTTATGCATAACAGCCATAATTTGAGTTATAAAGACGTAGAAATTGATTGAGACTACACCATATTTTCTTTTAACTTCAATGACACTTCGTTAATTTCGAAGGCAAAGTACAGTGTAATAAATCGTCCTATAATTAACATGAGAGCCTTCAAGACTCATACAGTTCTGTTGCTCTCAAGATGTTTAAAAAGATACCAAGAACGTCATTTTCATGACCACTTGCCGAATCGGGATATTATAATTGTATCACAGTAATGCAAAAGAAGAAACACAAAGCGTTATTGATATAACTCATTTTGGGTTTTAAAATAAATATCATAGCAGATAACAAACTATAGCTTACTTTTTACCCCAAACTAACCTTTATAACGAAATCATACATAAGTAAGAGATTAGCACAAAACATCAATAACCAACAATTTCTTTCAATTTTCACGCAAAATACAAAACAATATTTTCGTACAAATAAGACTTCATTCAACAAAATTTGAACTGCTCACAAGTATATAAGTAAGCACGGAATATGACCATATCTTCATGTATTACAAAATACCGGGTAAACCTACAGATTTCAAGGTTTCAAGGCAACACAGGTAACGGCCCTCAAATAATTTCCTTCGCTACCTTTTTTTACCTGGATCCCTACTTAACCTGAAACGTATTCATGTAAACCTAACATAATAGGTAATATTATATTCGACCCAACGGTAATATTTGCCCTTTAAATAATTCTATTTATTATCCCAGTTAGTACAATATTGATTTCCACTTGGCATGTCAAAGTTATATTGTACCTTCACAATTTGCGCAATTAATTTTACGAAAAATAATTTGACGTTATATGATTAAGCAAACAGAATATTGGTTAACTATTACTGGACCAGACATAAACGTGATTAGAGAATACATAGAAGATAAATTTGTCTGACTGGATAAATGATGATATAAACAAGACAAACAATATCTACAAAAAGTGATTTATACAGTTATGTTACTTTCAACGACTTGTTGAAAAATGACAGTATTATCAAGCGATCGCTTTCGTAACATAAATAAGTGCAAATCGCGTGTGCTATTGCGAATTATAAACTTTTAATCGTCTAGCTGGCTTTTCTCCTTGGCGTTGTATTTAAGATCAAAACGCACATGAGTTTAATATTTGCATAGGTACACCATTTATCCAATTTAGAGGGTTTGTGGCCATGTAGCTGCTACGCCCAAACTGAGATGTAGATCAGTCGCAGACTACTTGCTTCCCTCCACATGTGGCATGTACGACAAGGTAAGTATGTATTCATGAAGGTATCAGTTAAAACTTCAAGAGGCATAATTGTGCAAGCGGCCAGAAACACACGAGCCTATAAAACGCCTGTAAGATTGTTTTCGCTGTCGATAAATATCTGTGGCCCAACTCGGTCTCCACGGCCGGGTATGTCTTTTACGCCTTTCACCTTAAAGTAATTACATATCCATGAGTAAAATAGTTGATTGAAAGAGTTGGTATTTCTTTTACAAAGAAAGCAGTTCGTTAGCCTCCTATTACATAAATAAGTATCTCTTTCTCAAACTCAATCCTTGTCATATTAGTTTCTCTGAGAGTAAATACACGTTGGATTATTGCTTAATCGTCTATATTGGACATTACTGGACTTTAAAGTACAATTTGTTACTGATTTAACTAACAATTATTTATTTATATCGTGTCCTATGATATGACTATCTTCGTGCAAAATTATTTACAGCAAAATCTATGACCGTAAATTAAATACATTTAAACAAAACAAAATTGTGTTTAGCAGTCGTTGTTTAACTAAATATTACGATAAGATATAAATTACAAGTCAAATTTTTAGGCTGCCTTGACACCCCCCCCCCCCCGTGGGATCTCCACCTTGTCGTGGTGGGAGGGCTCAGTAACCGTGGATTGTTCACCCGCGGTGAAGCTAAGAGGGATCCAGGAGGGGACGCTCCGCGAGGGCTTGGAGGGGCCTGCGCAGGACGCGTCCAACGGTGCGGGTGCGAGGGACAGTTCTGTCTGTCCCTCACAGTCGGGCACGGTCGCGGGGGGAGAGGCGTGTCGGTGTTGCGTTGCCGCGCGCCCTATCTCCCGCGACCAAATGGGGGCGCACCATCGTTGCGTCGTGGTGGGGCCGCAGAGGAAGAGGAGATGCGGTGTTGCGTTGCGGTCCTCCCTATCCTCTGCGGCCACTAGGTGTTTTGGCGGCGGAGCCCAACACCTTCATCCGCCGCCAAGGGGGTTTCGTTCGGGGCCCGCCTAACCATCTGGCGGGCCAATACCCGTCGGGGGGTAGCGAGGAATGCTTCGGTGAAACCCTACCCTCCGACACACGGGTACATGGAGGAAGTCGAGGTGGTTTTTACTGGAAACACCACATACTCCGGCTCTTATTTCCCCCAAGAGTCGGTGATCCGAAGGGATTTTCCACCTCGTAAAACAAAAAAAATAAAAAAAAGGCTGCCTTGTCATAAAGCAAACAATTAGTGGTTAAAACTTTGTCAGATACTGTGAGCAAAACCACGCAGCCATATGCCAACAGCCACAGGCTGATCATTGCATGTTTAGTCTCGACGAACAATTCCAAATAGCTTACGTAAGCACGCAGCTATCTTTTAAAAACAAACTGTTTGCCTTTTAAGAATGATGGTTTAACAGGTTGCTAAACTTGTAACGAACGTCTCAAACTGGTGTAATTTAAATTTTTTCAAAGCCGTTTCAACAACCTTTGTTACTCACTGGAGCACAGTTCAAGGTTACGCTAGAAGCACTATCACGGAGGCTAAAAGAGTCCATTGGTATACGACGGTGGGCGCAACGTCATGTAATGGTGGCCACCCATCGCTCCAGGGACAGCGACCCCCAGCCTCCGGTCACATTGTTGTCACCATTTCTATGAAATAAAAACGGTATGAATGATATTGCTCAGCGAAAAACGTCTGTATTAGCAAATGTAGGTTTAATTTTTTTGACAAAACTTTGTCTTAGTATAACAACTTGATATTTGGATACTCCACATTTAATAAATACATAGATACATATAGTAGCATATTGTCATAATAAATTGAGGACACAGAAAACTCGAATTTTCCGAGATAAAATATTATACATACCTCTTCTCTCTCCTTAGCATTATTATTTACATCTGGGTGGCTTTGTGCTCATAGCGTGAATTGGCTTGCTTTTCGTAATGGGTAGGCAAAGTTAACCAACGCTTCCACAGGTCTCCACTTGGGCGGGTGAACGTGAGTGGCAATTAAAAAGTACGTAAAATTATCGTTCCCGGTCCTGTTATCAGAAAAAGAATCGTCATGGCGAGGCCTTCGGGCGGTCTGAAAACTACAACATCGAAATTGACGAACACGTCACACGAAAAAATATACTGACTTCTTTCTGAATTCAAAAATCTGACTATGGTTTTAACTTTAAAACTGCATAGCAATTTTAAGATAAATTATTTGTACATTTTAAAGTAAAAACAGCAAAACAAAATGAACAAATTTTGTTCTAACAGTGATCTAACGCATTAAGAATGAGTGATTATCACTCAACTTGGCTGTCAGCGTTCGAAACGAAGTAAAAAGTTCGAGTTCATTAAAGTGAAATGAAGAACTTAGTTTGAACAAAATATCTATAATATTCTGAACTTTATTTGCAAATCATCATCATATATTCGAAATCCCATGACTTGACTGACATACCTTCGCAGAATCTAAGCGAGTTGCCTTCAGTCGGCACTCAGTAATGAAGGTTTTTTTTAATATTCTACCCCTAAGAGGGTAATATAGTGGTTAAATTATTGTTGAAAATTCAGTGATTGTAAATCGTTCACAGTGTAAATGCGAGTGTGAGCAATAGCTAGCTAATATTTCCTATCAAATATGACGAGTGTTGCGTATCCGTAGTCTCAAAGGTCTGCGAATCACAAATCGTGGCGTTTGCATCATAAAAGATGTTTTAAGACGAAAGTCCTTGGGGCGTTCTCCTTAATGGGTCATCATCATCCTCTTAGCGTTATCCCAGTTTCAATCTGGGCTCCGCTTTCTAGTCTAACCGGATTTGGCTGAATATTAGCTTTTCCACGGAGCGACTGCCTGTCTGCCCTCCGCAACCCGAAGGGATAGCGATATTCCATGGTTTAGACTAGTGTCAGTTTATTTAGAAGGTACTGACGCCCTGTAACGACTGTCAAAGATCTTCATGACAACCGGGACCGACGGCTTAACGTGCTCTCCGAGGCACGGGACAAGTGATAATTAACAATTCAATACGCACATAACTCCGAAAAGTCATTGGTGCGCGCCATGGGTTCGAACCCGATACCCTCTGCATGGCAGTCTGTTGGTATATCCACTCGGCTATCACTGCTCCTTAATGGGTATACTTTGCCAAAATAATATTCATTGTTGTGTACACACGGTGTAAGAAGTTGTTTCATGCTTATAACAAAACTAGCTGTGCTCGCGACTCCGTTCGCGCGTAACTGTTTTTTGATTAGACTACAGAATTCTTAACCAAAACGTTTTAAGTTGCAAATATTACCTATGAGTAGTATTATAGTATAGATGTAGATATCCTAAAAATAACACAAATAACAATAAATTTGTGTACAGGGTGTCACGGGACCCATCACCAAGCCGAAGTCTAATCGTTTTGCACATCATGCCAAGTCATACTAAGCAAAAAAACTGGGAAACAATTTTTTTGTGAACACATTTTCTAAGTAGCAATTAAAAGTGCGTGCATGCAATGCTCGAAATACCTACTTATCCATGGGTGCATCATATCACATCAAATCTATAGAACACATTTGTGGGGTAAATGCATCGATATTGAACCTAATTAGAAAATTCTATGGTAACTTTGAGCCTCAATATCTCCTAAACAGCCAGTTATTTCCCAGGTATGGTGTCCAAGTAAAAATGTTCGTAATGATTGGTACAATATGAGGTTTCAGTTATCGTTAAGAGTTTTTTTAAACCCTGTATTATAGCAAAAACTTCTCAGGTCATCTTAATAATAAAGGTTGTATAGGTATAACGTAAAAGCAGGGAGAAATAAATCCATCATTTATTATCTAATAGTCAACATTAAAGCTTCTTTGTACACTACAGGCTGAAATTGAATAAATGCGATAAAATGAAATGGGAGCTTTAGTTATAGTAACATAATATTTATAAACTGCTTTTTCAACAATAAAATTTAAATCGATAAAAAAATACGTGAATATTGCTTTAAAATGGTCCATTGATGTTGTTATCTTCATTTAAATACGAATTATCGATATTCCAGAAAAATAATTAATACGCAATATAAATAAGAAAAAATAAAATATCAAAAAATATCGTTCGACTCATCGCGGTCATTTACCTAATTTTGCCTATTTTCTAGTGAACATTGTCACACGAGTGATTGATTTCCACGGGGTAGCCGGGATCGATCACTCGCCGAGCAATTAAAGAGAGATAATTAGGTTGACTTACGGGAAATAAATAAAAAATATCACCAGGAAAGTTTAAACTCGCGTTATAATTCCAGTTATTCGATCGCTTAATTATACAAAAAAAGAACTGACGATTAAGATTAACAGAAGAGACAATTATCCAGGGCGTGGGCGACGTTGGCACTTCACAGGTCTTCGGATGATGGTAGTACTCAACTCGGTGGTGCTGGCCGGAGGAAAGGGACGAAGCCACGTGTCCGCTGTATTTATAGGGCCGGCGCGGAGGGGCGCGAGGGAACGGCCCATTGCTGTGCGTCACTCGTAGCGAGGCTCGCGGCGCAGGAGCGCGATGTGACGTCACACACACCCCCCCCCCCCCGTTAGGCCGGGATTTTCCCTAAGGAAAATTCCCTAGCCCAACGGGCGTAGCAGCCCTGAAGATACTCCCTGAAATAAGAGAAAACAAGGGCAAGAGTACCTTGAACAAGTGACAACCCTATACGCTAATTAGGATACCTAAATAATAATGACCCACGCATTGCATTCTTCACGCGTACAACGGCAGTCTGAATTTGAACATAAACATTTATCATTCACAATTCATCACACATACCTACATGTAAATGCCGAGGCCAGTGTAATAGCCTAATATTAAAGATAACAATCTATGGAGAAGCGCTTAGGGTAATTATTAGGTAATAATGATTTGTAGATATAAGAAACTTGATCTAGCCCTACGACTTATAAATCTTGGGTTCGGCCTTTGCCACTAGATAAGTAAACTTTTTGAATATAGTTAGGTATAACAACAGATTTTTCGTAAAGATGAACAAAAATAATACAAGCCGCAGACACGACCGGACCGCTCAATGTCAAAGGAAAGAAATTAATAAATATTTTGCTCTAATTAATAACTAGAACACGACCAGTAACCACCTTTTGAATGTAAACAATGGTGAGTCATTAGTTAGGCATTTATTTATCGGCGCGTCGCTGAGTGAACGCGCGTGTCATAACGACAACTAGGTACGATCTAAATGGTAGGTACTATTCGACTGTTCCGAGCTCGCGACGCACGGTTAATCACCATGATCGTTTATAAAGTACCTATAATAACAATTTGATTATGGAATTAATACAGAATTAAGAATAACAACAGAACTTCAGAACAAGGCACGGCGAAAAACAATACGCCAATCAAGATGCATTTCAACAAATAGATTTGCGGAAAGAAAATACACAGGCGAGAATCGAACTTGTATGCTCAGCTAATAGCGACCTTTTAACCACTGATCAACAGGGTAAAAAAACAATATATTTAGTTTATGGTTAGTATTTTTTTTAAAACAATGTTCAACATAACATTTGAGTACACAATTGCGCAGCAATTTGAAAATAGTATTGTTTACGAGAAAAAAATATATTTGCTACCCACCACAGAAAATATCAATTTATAGTAGGCACTACTACAAACGGTAATATAAATTAGAAACGTTCGTTTGAAAAAATTAAACAATGAATAGGTAGAAGGCATTCTTATTGTTGTTTTTATACTTTTATTATTCTTTGTAATTAATCAACTTTAAATCCTTGATGTGCCAACCGCCTGAAGGTTTTCCAGCCATGTCGTTAAGTTTGTATACTAGAGGTGATTTTTTGAGGCAATCTTACATTTAATAAATTTAGGCGCCAATTTCTTGCTAAAGTATTTATCCTTATCACTAAGAAGAAACGTTCTGCGCCAAACTATATCACCGACATTGAATTCTGCCTATTTACGGCGAAGATTATAAGATGAACAATTTCGTTGGTGGGCCAACAACAGAGCTGAATGTACCTTCTCGAAAATAGAAGATAAATAGCCTAAAGTTTCGGCATAGCCGTCCCGTGGTTCAAGCACCATATCGGAATTAAATTCCTTATCAATATACTGAGAACCACATGTTATGACCTCCCTACCAAAAACAAGGAAATTAGGAGAATAACCAGTAACCTCACTAACTGCGCAGTTAAGGGCGAATTGAACTTTAGTGATTAGAGTGTCCCAGATTCGATGATCAGATTCTATGAAAGTTGAAATAGCTGTCATAATGGTTTTGTTGTAACGTTCAACTGAGTTAACGTGGGGAGTATACAACGGTGTAAAATGCAAATTTGGAATTTTATATTTTGACAACATACTTTTAAAGGTTGCGCTAATAAATTGTTTACCGTTATCCAAAACAATAGTAGATGGAATTCCATGCACCAAAAATACATTTTCCTCAAGAATTTTTGTTATCACTTCTGCAGTTGCCCGTTTAATGGGGAAAAGTAAACAATATTTAGAGAAACAACAACTGACCACAAATATAAAAGTGTTTTGTTTCCTGCTGGGAGGCAATGGACCAATCAAATCAATACTAATCGTCTGAAAGGGCTTTTGACATGATTTGGGTTTTCCCATTAGACCTAAATTTGGGTGATTTTGGTGTTTATGGGTGATACAAGGTTCACATGAACTGACGAACTTGACAACATCAGTGTACATACCAGGCCAAAAGTAATTAAGTGCGAGACGTTTGTATGTCTTAAAAATACCCAGATGTCCAGCAGTGGGCGAAGAATGATTCTCCCTTAGAATGTCATTTCTTTGGTCAGACGGAATAACCTCTTTCCATTGAAATTCTCTAGTGAGAGGGTTTAATGTTTTTTTAAAACAATACAATTTATTGTTTATTACTTGATAGTTAACAAAGGAAGTCGGAGAACTTAAACAGCCTTTATAGATATTTAAATACCAAGGATCATTAGTAGAAACTGGTAAATTCTGATTAGAATTAATATTTATATTTATACCATTAGCAATAGCAGAAACGGGTAAAGAGCGAGACAGAAAATCAGGTAAAACGTTATCGGTACCCCGACGATGACGTATTTCGAAATTATAGGAAGATAAGCGAACTCCCCATCTGGCTAACCGGCCAGTAGGGTTATTTAAGGTCAAGAACCATTTCAAAGCAGCGTGATCTGTGTAAACAATAAACTTTTTACCATTTTCAACATAACAACGCCAGTGTTCTATAGCAGATAGAACAGCCAGGGCTTCGCGCTCTGTGGCACTGTAATATTTTTCTTGCTTAGTGAGTGATTTGCTATAGTACGCTATGACTCTTTCCTCACCATTTAACCTTTGACAGAGGATCGCGCCAAGTCCAAAATCGCTAGCATCTGAGTGTATTTCAAAAGGTTGCGAGTAGTCAGGACAAGCCAACACCGAGGAGGAAATCAAACAATTCTTTAGGTTATTAAACGCCTCATTAGCCTCTGTCGTCCAACAGAATGGAGGTGCGTTTTTACTTTGAGATGTTAACTTATTTCAGGGTGCAGACATAAAGCTAAAATTCGGTATAAAACGCCTGTACCACGAGGCAGCGCCTAAAAAACGTCGTACTTCTTTTCTATTAGAAGGAGTGGGATAATTTTTCATTGAATTAACTTTATCCGGATCGGGATGCAATCCACTAGAGTCGACAACATAGCCTAAATATTTTAGTTTATCTCTAAAAAATTGACATTTTTCAAGATTAATTGTTAAATTAGCGCTTTTTAGTTTATCAAGAATGCGTAATAAAAGAGTAATATGCTCGTTGGAACTGGAAGTGATACAGATTATGTCATCGATAAAACAGAAAACCTTATTTTCAAATTCTGGACCATAAAATAAAATATCAACTAATCGTTGTTGAGTAGCTGGCGCATTCGTAAGACCGAAGGGCATTCTTTTGAATTGAAATGTGCCACGCGTGGGAATATAAAAGGCTGTTTTGCAACGGTCCTCTTCTTTAATTAATGTTTGCCAAAAAGATTTAGACAAATCTAAACTAGACAAGTATTTAGCATCTCTCAGATTATCTAAAATTTCCGAAATATAAGGCAAGCTATAAGCATCTTTTTTTGTAACGGAATTTAATTTACGACTGTCCAAACAGAAACGCAGTTCACCATTCTTCTTAGGGGTCAAAATGACAGGGTTTGACCACGGGCTTTCAGATCGTTCAACAACATCCTCTGAGAGCATGTCGTCAAGATGCTTTATTAAAATTCTTTGTTTATCGGGAGACATGCGATAAAATCTTTGCCGAATAAGGGGGCAATCACCTGTATCAATTGAATGAGAAATAATATTTGTGCAACCGAGACCCCGCTTCTCGTATGAAATATCGGTAAATTTAGAAATAATGTTGTCAGCGGTAGCTCTCTGGTCGACTGTAAGATGATCATAAGAAACAAGATGTGTAGGGGGAACTGCCTGCAACTCCATTACGTGAGCGTCAGACTTGTTCACAATCAAAACAGACTCTAATTTGTTAGGAAATAGGCCAAAGCTTCGCCAAAAATCCATGCCAAGGATAAGGGAATTTTGAATCCCAGGTACAACATGAACTTCTAAGTTAATCAATTTATCCTGAAACTCAAAGGGTAGAAACACCGATCCCAAAGACTCAAATCGTTTGCCGCCAGCTGTTATTAACCTTAAAGGTTTCGATTTATCCAAAACATCGTCTTTCAAAAATAAGTTATGCAAATTATTACCTAAAATTGTAACGCAAGATCCAGAATCTAAAAGACCAGTGGTAGGTCTTCCGTTTAATTTTAGAGTAACGTAAGGTAAATATTCTACTTTAGAATTACGGATTGAGGATATATGATAGCTACTAAAGAATTTTTTTAAAAAGTCCAACCAATTATTCCACTCTGTTTTATTACAATTAGTTGTATAATTGGATTTTCCACAATCCTTGTTAACAAGTGATCACGGCGATAAGGTTGTTTATTGCTTGTATAGGTTTGGCACAGTAAAACGAACGTGTTGACACATTGACAGTTTATTTGCTACTAAAAAATTATAAAGGTCAGTGGACTGTAACACTATAGGTTAAACATAAGTAAGTACATATATGTAGGTATCACACAACTAGGCATCGCTGCTGTCGCTATACGCTTAAACATTCCGCCCACCAAAGGATCTATCCTTTAAGTGATAAGTACAACAAAAAAAACAATAACAAAGTTAATTGAATGATGCGTAAAGCACTTGCTGGCAAATGTAAACAAAACAAATCAACGTCGCATCATAACAACAAGCATACTTAATAGAAAGGATAAGGTAAGTAACATTAGGTCTACATAACTGGTAAGTATACATATCTGTAGGTTTAATAACACGATAGTCTACGCACATGAATGCAGATAGGTAGGCAAATACCGTCGGCGACAGATCAAGTTGTCACTGCCAAAGCAAAATAATCCGTAATACAACGACATAAGACGCAATGTCCAACTTAATGTGTTGCCGCGTGTCCAATATAAAAATATGTAAGCATTCAGATTGCATTCATTCGCAAATCACAACTCCTAACCGCCCACCGTGCGATAAGTACCTATGTATAGGTAGGCTATTTTGAAACTAGGAATGCTCACTCACTACATAAAACATGAAAAAGGTTAGTAATAATTAACATACATTAACATAATTTAGGTAGGTATAAGTATTTACACTATTTGAAATGAATTCAGTAATTCAAGTATGTATCACTGGTTGACTGTGGTATAGGTAAACATAACATTTATAAATTACGATCGAATTATATGGAGTGTCTGTGTTGTGGCACAGCCGCTCCATACAATTGGAGACACTTTATTATCAACAAGTTTTATCGCATGCGCGATGCGTAACACAAACTCAATAGGTAAATAGTAATAGGCGCTCACGCTATGGACCCGGGTTCGAATCCCGGCTAAACTTGTTTATTCAAAGTATACAGTTTACACAGTTTAAAGAAATAAGTACACAGTTTATACAATGAAATAAAAGTTAACCTTGTTTAGGCAATACACACAATTTACTTACGGGTCGTTTATAGACACCGTTTTTACATTTAATTGTTACAACACGAGTAATGCCATCGGGGCCCGCATGCTTTTGAATAATTTTGGCTAATATCCATTTACTACGGGGAATATTATCTTCCTTTAAAATTACTATGTCATCGATTTCTGGTTCAGAAGTCTTTGTATTCCATTTATATCTTTGGTTCAAGTTTACGAGATATTCTTTGTACCACCTGTTCCAAAAATCGTTGACCATTTTTTGTGTTAGCCGCCATCTATCTAAACTAGAAATATTACAATTTGAATAATTTTCATCACTTAAATTCAACAGAGGTTCACCGATCAGGAACTGACCGGGTGTTAGTGGAAGGGGGTCATTGGGGTCATCACTTAGCACAGTTATGGGCCGCGAATTTAGACATGCTTCGACTTGAGCTAGCACTGTGGTTAGCTCCTCATAAGTAAGGGTAGTATCTCCAATGACTTTCCTAAGATGTGTCTTGGTACTACGTACGCCGGCCTCCCACAGACCGCCAAAATTGGGTGCATGAGGGGGTATGAAATGCCATGTAGTACTCTCTAAGACCAACAACTCTGCTATTTCACCAGGAATAGAAGACTTGGCGTTGTTGAACATGTCTCTTAATTGTTTATCTGCACCCACGAAATTTGTACCGTTGTCACTGTAAACGTCGTGACAATGACCTCTTCTAGACGTAAAGCGCCGGAATGCGGCAATGAATGCCTTAGCAGTTACCATACAGATAAACAAGCATATATATCCCTTGTACGCTTTAGCTCCTCTGCCTGGCGAGAAACGACTATTGATGGGACCTGCTTAGTCTACACCAGCTGATTTAAAAGCTCGGTCGGCTTTCACTCTCACGTCAGGTAACTGACCCATCAGTTGCGTGGTATTTTTCTTAGAATACCTAATACAGGTAACACACTTACGATATATTTTCTTCGTTAAGTCTTTAGCTCGTAAGATCCAGTATTTTGACCTCAAATAATTTAGCATCACTAGAGGACCACCATGCATTGTCATAATATGTGCATCTTTAATTATCAAATTACTAAGATGACTCTTAGCAGGTAAAATTATTTGGTGCTGTGTATCGTATGCGATTTGAGACTTTTGAATACGGCCGCTTACTCTTAGTATTCCATTGTTATCTTAAATGGGACATAGGTTGCGAAGCTTACTTCTTTTTAAAACGTAACCGCGAGACTTTAACTGCTTTATATCCTCATTAAATTCAATAGATTGCACTTGTTTAATTCAGATATTTAAAGATTCTGTTAATTCCTTAAGCGTAATAAATTTAGAAAAAGGTTCACGTTTGGCTTTAGGTAATTTAAAATTAAGAAAACGTCTACAATACGAGATTACTCTTAACATCTTTGATAAACAAGAATATTTTGTCCAAATTAATTCTTCTTCAGTGTTATGTATAGCAGTTAAAGATCTCACACGTTCTTCCTCTCGCGTATCTTCTATATTAGGAACACTAACACTCATATTTAGGTTAGACAGCCAAACTGGGCCCGTCCACCATAGTGAATGGTTCAATAATTCTGAACCTTGCAAGCCCCGTGATGCACAGTCGGCTGGGTTCATATCTGTAGATACATGTCCCCATTGCTCAAAATCCACCGTGTTTAATATGTCTGAAACCCGGTTGCTCACAAACGTGCTCCACCTGCTTGGTCCACCCTTTAACCAAGCTAGTACAATAGTGGAGTCTGTCCACGCAAACATCTTGTCTTTAGGTACACACAGCACTTGAGATGTTTCTAATATTAGTTTAGCTGCTAATGCCGCACCGCAGAGTTCCAATCGGGGGATTGAGATTTGTTTCTCGATTGGAGCCACCTTTGTCTTGGAAGTTATTGGATTAACATACATTCGTTCGCCATCTGTGACTCGCGTATACACTGCTGCTCCATATGCGACTTGAGATGCATCTGCGAAGACGTGTAACTCAATACTTGACGCGTTACTGTAGTGTAGCCATCGTGGTATGCTTAGGCCTTTGATGTGTGCTAAATTTTCACGATATCGGTTCCATTCTTCAAGCAAAACACCGTTAATAGGCTCATCCCATTCTAGTCCTGTCTTCCACAATTTCTGCATGATCATCTTTGCGACTACAACCACGGGAGCTATCCAACCCAAAGGGTCATACAGCTTGGCTATTTCGGAAAGTATGTGTCTTTTAGTTACAGGTTGTTTAGGCTCCGGCAAGTTGACCGTGTATTCAAAACTATCGGTTTCTCAATTCCAGCTTAACCCTAATACCTTAACAACACTATTGACGTTTAAAGGCAATTCATGGTTGTCACACTTATTAAACAACTTCACTGTTACTACTCCACTTTTGTAGCTGAAATCCCCCAGAGTTCATTAAATTGTTCATCTCGTTATAAATATTCACAGCTTGTACCTCTGTCTCACAAGAACATAACAAGTCATCCATGAAATAATCAGTATGTGTTATTTGTGCAGCAATAGGATAATTCGACTTCTCCTCATTGGCAAGCGTCTTTAAACATTTCACTGCAAGGTACGGTGCACAAGCTGTACCAAACGTTAATCTTAACAGTTTATAGTGTTTAATAGGCTCGTGGGGTGATCTCCACAATAATCTCTGATAGTCTGTATCTTCATCTGCAACACGAACCATTCTGTACATTTTAATTATATCTGCCGTAATACAGATTCTGTGAGCCCTCCACCTCATTAATATATGACGTAACTCTTGCTGTAGTGGAGGCCCAACACACAAGTTATCATTTAAAGAAAAGTTATTCAAACCCTTGCAAGAAGCGTCGAAGACCACACGAAGCTTTGTGGTTGACTTGTCCTCCCGGACCACGGCGTGATGAGGAAGGTAGACAGCTGTAGGCTTGTCAATTTCTGAAGAATCAACCTCAACCATGTGATTTAAACTAATATATTCATCCATTACTTTATGGTATTCTTCTCGAAGCTTAGGGTTTTTGGACAACTTTCTCTCTAACAATTCAAATCTTTTAAAAGCTATCTCCCTCAATCCACCATATTGACATTCTGGATCTTCGTTTCGAAATGGTAATCTGACCACAAATCTGCCTTCTTCGTCTCTCACTGTCGTGGCATCAAAAAATTCTTCACACTTTTCTTCTTCTTTTGAAAATGTCCTCAGTATATTGTTAGGTTCCCTCTCTATTTCCCAAAATTGTCTCAGTAGCTCATCATCCTTAACCTGTGCATGTAGGTTTGTGATACAGTGTTTCCTTGCTGAAATAGTTTCTTGTGTCATCCTGCCAGATATCACCCACCCTAGGATTGTATTTTGTGCCACTAAATTTCCTTCAGGGTGCCTGATAATACCATCTAACAGTACTTCGCCATAAACTTCAGCTCCAAGTAAAATATCAATTTTACCTGGTGTTGTGAATCCTGGATCTGCCAACTCCAGTTTTTCAAGTTGTAACCAATCGGGAAATCTAAGATAACTGGTGGGTAACAGTGCTGTTAGTGAACGTAGTACATACGCATTTACTCTAATTGACTCATTGGGATGGTGGCGTGATTTCACGCAGAGTGAAACCATGTGTTTGATTCTCGTTTGCCCCTCTCCCACACCGGACACCCAACCACTTACTGATTGACGGGTGAGATTTAGTAACTGAACAGTTGCCTCTGATATAAATGACGCTTGTGACCCTTGGTTTAGCAAGGCCCTAATGATATGGTTACAACCATTCTTACTATTAACTAACACTTTAGCAGTAGCTAATAACACAGTATTCGTTTGAATTTGCTCACATGAAAAATTAGACACAATATTATGCGCATCGTTAGACAAAGGAATGAACTTACCAACCGACGTCTCACGAACGGTACCTATAGCCGTGTTCGTGCCCTCGTTAGACTTCTCGGCGCTTCGCTCTCTCTCGAAGTGTAGAAGGGAGTGGTGCCGACGTCCACATCGTTTGCAGCACGCTGACTGTCGACATTTATTTACCGAATGCGATGGCGCGAGGCAGTTGAAACAGAGCTTATTATTCTTTACACTCTCCTGTCTTTCTTTCGTAGACATATCGGCGAATGTTTTGCAATGGTATATGTAATGCTCGTTTCCACATAGTATACATTTGACGTCGCGCCCCTTTCCATCCTTGATAACATTCGCATGAAAGGCCTTAGGTTTAGCTGCCGGTTTCGGTTGCGATTGCGACGTCTTTGTCTTGTTAGTCTCGATCATCTCTAAAGCTCTGAACCTAGATTCCAGAAAATTCCTCAAATCTTGCCAAGTAGGAAGATCACCTTTGTTTGCACTCAGTTGTTGTTCCCATAGTCTCAATGATTCTGGATCTAGCTTAGATACGATGAGGTAGTTTACAATCAAGTCCCATTTATCGGTCTCCACGTCTAAGTTCTTTAACGATTTTAAACACGTTGAAGTTGTGTCCACCAGATGTCTTATACAACTCGCCGACTCAGTATGTATAGATTTTTGTGTAAAAAGAACTCTCAAAATAGCGTTGCAATTATATCTCTTGTTATTATAGCGTAAAATCAACTCGTTCCAAGCGTCGGCGTAGTTTGCGTCCGTCGTAGTGTAATTGCGTAGTGTCACTTCTGGTTCTCCTGTAAGATTACTTTTCAAGTAATGCAGCTTCTGTACAGGTGACAGTTTCGTATTTTTATGGATGAGAGAAGTAAAAAGGTCATAAAATGTCTGCCACTCCTCATATTTTCCGCTAAATGTGGGTATTTTAATGCGAGGTAATTTAATTTCGTTACTGTCCGAGGAGGCGTAGGATGACCTTTGACCTTCATTTGTACCAGGCATTGAAGCTTGTCGTGCTGCATCCAGGAACGGCTGAAGAGCCTCTTTTATAGCCGCCTTATATTGCACGTACAACTCTTGAAACACCTCGTATGTCTTTTCCTTAAAGTACGGATTTATCCTTTGGTCGTCACTGGTAATTTTCAAAATAATACTTTTGTGTCCGTCTTTAAAGCTAGTCCAAAGTTCTTCAAGTATTTCCAACCTCGTTTCCAAATAAGGTCTTTTAATCCTATCTTTCGGAGTTTTTTTGTAGTTTTTCTCTGCATTCTTTAAACTGTCTAATAATTCAAATTGATAAACCAGAAGATCTTCCATTGTAATATTTGTATTTTTGTAGATTGGCTTCACACACTATGAAACTCGATATAACACGTTTATTTTTCGTAAAAATGTAATAATCACGAGTAGCGGGTATGTTGCACGTTGTTAACTAGCACTTATTTGTATTTTACTCGTAATCCGAGCCACGCACTGAATATTATAAGCACTTAGTTATGTTCTTGATTTTATAACAGTTTAATAAAATCACAGTTCTATCCACTAATATTGCAATAAAACCTCTTGGTATAGAATCCTTATCGCAGTCTTTTGTTCGTCGCCACGCGCTCGTCCGTCGCAGGTAAGCGACAAAATCCGGTACGAAATAGGACCATATGATCACGGCGATAAGGTTGTTTATTGCTTGTATAGGTTTGGCACAGTAAAACGAACGTGTTGACACATTGACAGTTTATTTGCTACTAAAAAATTATAAAGGTCAGTGGACTGTAACACTATAGGTTAAACATAAGTAAGTACATATATGTAGGTATCACACAACTAGGCATCGCTGCTGTCGCTATACGCTTAAACAAATAGTTTTTTGAAACTGTAGGGGTCGACTTAGATTTGCAATTGGGGCAGTCTGACACCTTGAAACCCTTTGTACCGCACTTAAAACAGATTAGGTAGTGTGGTAGATGGCAATTACGTAATGAGTGCGAATTGCATCTACAACGCACGCAAAAAATTTTATTTATATTAGAAGTACTCGATACGGCGTTAACTTGTGGTACAGACTTGTATCTCGATGTATCAGCGACAGAGTTATATTTATTGAAGTGATTATGATTGTAAACATTTTTGTTTGAAGAAAAATTAAAAAACGGATAATTATACGCTAGATCAGGTGCTACAGTATTCTTTGAAACTTTAGGGGGTTCAGAAAATTGCTTACTGCGACTTTGGTAATTTTCGAAAAGACGACAAACTTCGACCAGACTATCAACATCAACAACCTTTGCAGTGAGCAGACAATTAGTGTAACAAGGTCTAATATTATTTAGTAAAATTTCTAGCTTCTCCGAATCAGCGATAGGAGAACTAAGTCGCGAAAACAGACCGTGCATTTTTGCCACGTAAATAGTTATTGATTTGTTTTCGCCCTGTGAGCGCTGACGAATCTCCATCATAAGCCGATAATCGTAGTTATGCGGACTAAAATCTCGTTTCAAAAGTTCGCAAAATTCTAACCAAGTCTTTACATTATTTTTAACAGAACGATACCAAACTAATGCGTCACCCGAAAATATTTCAAAAGCGAAAGACAACATCTTGTCGTGAGGAATAGATCTACAGGACATAAATTCATCAATTTTTTCAATAAAGGATCTTACACATGATTTACCGTTAAATTTGAATTTACCTAATTCCGAAAAAAGCTTACGGTCGTAATTATAGGAAGTGTTTCCCTCTACCACTGAGCAATCCGACCGCGAATTACGTTTCGTGATTAATTGTAATTTCGCATATAAGTCATTAAATTTATTCCACACAAACTCAATTTTTTTAATATCAAGACTGCCGGTATCCACCCTATTCAGTCGATGAAAACAATGGTGCAGCACGGTTTCGACCTTCTGTTGAAGCTCGGAAGTATAGTTTGCTTCCAACATAGATAAGTGTTTAGTTGATCTTAATAGCGACTTTTCCACTTCTGCCACATCCTCCTCTGGTGGGAAGGGTGAAGATAATATATCCTCTGAGGGAGTTTTAACTGAAAGTTTAGCGATTTGTTTGCGGGGATCGTCAGGCTTTGAAACGCCGCGTATTGTGGTCTCATATTCTAATTCCGCTTTAGTTAATAATGAGAAATTTATAATGTAAGCCATTATTACAAAACAATAATAGAAAATCTAAGTATTTACGCCGGCACTAGAAAAAAAAATTAAATATCGCCAGAAAATCGAATACCGTGCTAAAAAAAGCTGAAGTACACTAAATTATACAATTGTGTGATGATTGGTCAAGGAAGAAAAAAATTCTTAAAGGTCACTCAAAGGTTGAATCACAATATTCTTTCGCGAACCCGTGGCTCGTTAGTTCAACGGCTAAGCGGTTAGAACCGGTTGGCGGCTCAACACGCTGCCCGCGGTGGAAACGTGATTTTAGACAGACGTTAATTTAATCACCGTTATGTTATTTACACAGTTAAATTGCTTTTGGCCAACAAAAATAGATAGAAACTGTACCTGTACGCAATTCACCACATCAGAATATATGCACACACAGGAGAAAAATATACAAGAGAAAAAGAAATTATTTCACTCACCTGTAAAGTGCCAACTTACGTTTTAAAAATTATATATATAATATAATAAAAAAAATTCTATTGGGCGCCAATGTCACACGAGTGATTGATTTCCACGGGGTAGCCGGGATCGATCACTCGCCGAGCAATTAAAGAGAGATAATTAGGTTGACTTACGGGAAATAAATAAAAAATATCACCAGGAAAGTTTAAACTCGCGTTATAATTCCAGTTATTCGATGGCTTAATTATACAAAAAAAGAACTGACGATTAAGATTAACAGAAGAGACAATTATCCAGGGCGTGGGCGACGTTGGCACTTCACAGGTCTTCGGATGATGGTAGTACTCAACTCGGTGGTGCTGGCCGGAGGAAAGGGACGAAGCCACGTGTCCGCTGTATTTATAGGACCGGCGCGGAGGGGCGCGAGGGAACGGTCCATTGCTGTGCGTCACTCGTAGCGAGGCTCGCGGCGCAGGAGCGCGATGTGACGTCACAACATTCAAATAATTCTTTGATACTTTAATTATTTTACCGTTTTTCGTAAAACTGATAAAAGTTTACAAATTTTTCATTTGATATGTTCTAAATTTTCTTGACAACACGTATTATTGTATATTTATATTCGTCGCATCTATTTAATTTCACCCTATTAGACGTATAGCCCTCGGGGATGAAAACATAATGGTGCCTAGTAACACTTAAACGTGGCAGAGACACACAAAGCTGACCAAGCGCAAAACAGCTGTTACTTAGATCCACACCCGCAACTTTCAGCTTGTGTTCTTTGGCTTACTGCAAAGTGGACTCGTTTGAAACTAAACGAAAAATTGATTTAATTTAGGGGAGGAAATCCGGGGTATATAAATATTATCACCTGCCCACCGCACCCTGTTAAAATCTTTGCTTCGATCACGTTTCGTTGTAAATTGGTCACTTTTCTGGTACATTCACAAAGCTTTAGTGGGGTTACATTTCTAAGAAGTATTATAGGTACGCGGACTTTTAAATTAATCTTTGAGATGGCAATCCAGGAGCATTGATGGATTCCAAAAATTCCACTGGTATTTCAATAGTTTTTAGACACACATAATTGTTATGCAAAGGTGATAACAGATTTTGCATCAATGAAACTGTGCAATACAGGTTTTCATTCATTTCATAAGAATGACTTTCTCTTGATCGTGCTTGTACACACCGCTAAGGTGCCAATCGCGAGTAAAAAATCAGAGAATTCCTGAGCATTTTCGTAGCCTCCGAATCGCGCTCGCATGTTTAATCTCAAATGCATAGCGAAAATACAATCCCACAGTCTAAAACTCTTTAGACCGGCTCTTACTTACTCAGCTCTTGTCCCACGTGGCATAACGACAATCGCTACAAATAATAACGCCCATGGGTTCATTTTGTTTGATATCCCTTAATATGTGATCTACATGCTTCGACCGCTTCAATGTTTGCCATCGTGTTTTCATCCCATTATGGTAAGATTACCTTTACGTAAAATCTTAGCTTTGTACCTGTAAGGGCAATTATACACGCACACACAATATAAAATACACAAAGTAATTATAAGGGTGCGAAATGGCAAAAGACGGGATACTGAGTAGTATGAGAGTTTGATCTTACCTCCAGTAGAGCTCCATCTGCCTGGTGAGTTGAGCGGTGACTAGTGACTGTGCTTCTTGCTGCCCAGGGTTCGCGACGGGTTCTTATTGGGATTGCGGCGCGGACGCAGAGTTTGATTCGCGTCGTGTCTTCGCAAAGAGTTTGATTCGCTAGGACGACGACTGCCACTATCCTACCGACTGCGCCAGATATGTTCGTGGCGAACCAAGGGAGCTTTTAAAAAAGACACGATGTTGTCTCCTTGAGTCTTTAATCTCAACTGATTTATTACAATACAAATTCTTATCTCTAATGGTTACAGTTTATTGCTTAATACTACGAATTTACTGTACGTAACTCTAGCCCTAAATAATTTATGGTTGGTAGGAAAACTTTCGGTCCGTTCGTTTTTAGTATTCCGCAGTCGAGAGGCTGTTGTTTTTTTTTTTGTCAACTACAACCACCAATTCAATTTGTGGTTAACGATATTTTACATTCTTTTGAATCATAGAGATATATACATTTCTAAAACATGATTTTTTTATACCAATTATTTTCGTTACGATTGTATAATAGGATATTTAATACTTTTTCTATTTTGATTATTAACTTTGTATCATAGCCGAATCTTTAAAAGAAAAATACATTGAGACAGTTCAAAGTATTTAGACCAATTTTTGCAATTACCATAATTAACATTTATATATTTTTTACCATTAGATCAAAACAAAGGTTATTGAACACTAAAAATAGCTTATTACACTTCGTTAAGTTTATTATTTTTATTAAAACTACACAAATTAATTAAAAAGCTAATCTATAATCTATCTTAGGTTAAGGTCCAACTTAAAAGTATTTTTTTATGTTTCGCTAAAACAAAATGCATAATAAAAGCTTATGGATTTTATAATAAAATAACTGTATCCAGAGCCTTAATTCTTTAGTGTAAAACTTTGGAAACTCCAGCGCACTCATTAGCTGATATATCAAAGTGTAATAAATTGAATACAAAATAATAATTTTGTAATTAAAAAGTTTCCGAACAGAATTTGATGCTTTCTGAGATTACCGAGACAACTGACGACAACAATAAAGGTTATTATTTTGTTTGTGTGCTCTGAATTTGTATGAAAGTCCGTGGATTTACTTTTGATATAATAGTAAGGTTTTATTTTACTTTGACTTATTGCTGCAGGAATTTTCGTCACCGAGCTTTGTACTCGTCATACTTAATTATGTTTGTTGTTTTTATGAAAACTAACAGATAAAAATATACTGATTTTTTATTTCTTTATATTATTAATTGAATGCACGAATTAGGCAGCTTTACACCACAAACTGATCAGTTAAAAACTGTTCAGTGTGGTCCTAATTATAAAATTCTCTCTCGAAAATACAGCTTAGCGGGAGCTTAGACAATTTACTGTATTTTGTTTTTGCGACAGTGCACAGTGTCTTTATTCAGGCAGGTAAACATTTGTATTTGGATCTTTCTCCCTCGAATTTTGCGTGCCATTGCTTGTTATGAAAAGTGTTGATTTTTATTTTAAAATGACCTCAAGTTTGAACCTTGAAATATATGTAACTCAATGAGCATATTGCTTCAACTTCACAGGTAAGGGAAATGTTTTCTTATAAAATTTAAATTGGAAGCCTATTACGATCTTCAAGAATTCCGTGGAGAAAAGCAGTCAAAACGTTACATAAATCGTTGAAAAATAAGTGATGTCCTTTGCATTTTTTAAAGTATTGGGTAAAAATCACGTCGGTTAGTGAAACCAATAAAATTAAACTTATCCAGGTTAAAACGCTCACACAAACATACCATGATATGGAACTTCCTATCAAAGAAGTTACATGTATAGTTTTTGACTTGGCTAGTAACGAAAGCCATGTCATACCTATCTTTTTTAATTTACCTGAGGGCATAAAAGTTACAATTAAGGTAATGACGGGTGCTAATAGGCCTTTGTATTTGTTTCCCAGTCTGACTCGGCTCGAGCCTGCTGTAATCCTCTATAGTTTTAGCTCGTTTACAGGTAATTTGATGCACTCTCGCATCGGTGTATTGCCGAGAGTTCTTCACCTAATGACTGTATTAACAAAAAAAAAATGTATTTCGTTTGTATGTTTATCCATTTTACCCATAGTAAAATACTACTTAGTTTGGAACTGCATGTTATTGTGCTGGTGTGTGTATGTTATCTTTTAATCTTTTTACTTCACTTGTATATTATTATAACCTACCTTATTGCAATTTGTTATAATAGTAGAAGAACGATAAGTAAAAACTCCAATCTTGATTTACAAGTACCTTGAAATTTCCAGACGGACATATTTTGACATTGAGATGACGTAAAAATCCTTATATTTTTACAACGTAAGTGAACTTTGACACTCATGTCCTACCAATAGTTAGAAATTTCTAAGAACTTTATTTATAATTTTAAATTCTTGACGGCTTTTGAAAACTTATCATATTGGCTCATTGAGTACAAGAGTTCTGTGACATTAGCATACATATAGTCAGATAAGCGGACGGACATTTTACTAAAAGATATACTATACGAATTAATTTTGTTGCATCAAAAGCAGTTGACAAAATTCACATTGTTTCCATATAAAAAGTTGGCAGACATACATTCACGTACCAAATATTGTCTGTATCCAAAACATAAAACCGAATGACTTCAAAAATATTAATATATACAAACGGTAGCGTTATGAACTAAATATGTACGGGGCCTTCCGTTCTCAGTAGAAACTTTCACGATTACAACCGGTACTTTTTGTTAAAATAAATGAACACAAAAGAATGTAATTAAAAGGAATGTAAGTGCTATTGTTTTCATTATTTTCTTTGTTTCATTTTAATTGTGAGGATACCGTACTTCAGCTTATTTTAATCGTGGATTAATTACAAAGCAAGCCAATGAATGGTGACCAATTACCTAGCATTATTTACTCTTTTTTGTCTTTTTTTTTGGTGTCGGATTGGAAAATCCTCATGGAGTACCTCCGACCTGGGGGAAGGCCGAAGGGGACTGTCAGACTCTTACTGACTAAAAACCAACCCGAGTTCCTCATGTACCCATGTGTCGGCAGGTCGGGTATCGCCGAAGAATTCCTCGCAACCCCCCGATGGGTACTGACCCGCCAGATGGTCAGGCGGGCCCCGAACAAAACCCCCTTGGCAGCGGATGAAGGTGTTGGGCTCCGCTACCAAAACACCCAGCGGCCGCAGAGGATAGGGAGGACGGCAACGCAAGACCGCATCTCCTCTTCCTCTGCGGCCCCAACGCGACGCAACGATGGTGCGCCCCCATTTGTTCGCGGGAGAACGGGCGCGCGGCAACGCAACACCGACACACCTCTCCTCCCGCGACCGCACCCGACTGCGAGGGCCAGACAGAACTGTCCCCTGCACCCGCAGCTTGGGACGCATCCTACGCAGGCCTCACTCAAGCCCACGTGGAGCGTCCCCTCCTGAGATCCCGCTTAGATCACCGTGGGTGTACCTGAAACCCACGGTTGCTGAGCCCTGAGTATTATAAACTCTGCGATATCTATGACAACAAAATATTTTGAATGTGAATTGTGATTAAAAGATAAGTTTTATATTTTGATCATAATCGAGAAAGCATTAAGATCACAAACTATTTGTCAAATGTGGTGAATGAGTCTGATGTTACAATTATAATCATCTTTATATATATACTAGAGGACGCCAGCAGCTACGCCTGCATTTTTTTTTAATTTACCCGTTTTGGCCGATCCCGTGGGAATTTCGGGAAATTCCCTCTTAGTGCACCCCTACGGCCCCCAAGGAACATACATGCCAAATTTCAGCTTTCTGCGCCCAATAGTTTCGGCTGTAGCGTGTCTGTCAGTCAGTCAGTAACGCAAGGATTTTATATATTAAGATTTCTTGTGTGCGTGTGTGAGACGGAGGATCTCAGGTAGGATGTCGGGGTTCAAGAGAAACACTGCTAGGCTGAACAGGTTCTTTATTATGTCTCACTACCGCTTACATACCGCATGACCGAACTAGGTAAGCACTGGCCTGAGGGCTGGAGTGTAGACTCCTGCAGGGTAGACTGCTCGTAGGGTCGATGGTGAGCTGGCCGAATTGCACGCTGGGTAGGCAGCTCAGTGGTCGAGGTGTAGGCTGAGCGGCAGGCGCAGGCGGTGCAACCGATGTGGACCGAGCGGTGAGGCTCAGGCGTAACCCGGTGCAGTCAGGCGTCCGTGACCTGGCTGTAGGAGTGTAGAGGATTGATTGAAACACGTTATAGAGGTTCGAAGTACTAAGCTATATTGCATAAACTTACAGACTAACATTACAATATATAAGGAGGTTACGCCAACTATACACTACACCTCCCCCTTTATAAAAAAATAAAAAGAATATATGTGTTTTCATTTTTACGGTTACAATGTTTATAAATTGGTTAAACATATTTTATTAAACTACAATGTTGCTAAAGCAAAACAATAATAGAAGTTAAGTCATAATAATGCACTGTTGACAATTAAATATAAAGATTCAATAAAGAGTAGGTACTCAAATAATATATAACTTTATTACAATATATTTCTATGACATAATATTCAAATATTTTAAATTTGATATAAAACAATTTCCCTTCTTCTTGGTATAATGTTCCAATTTTGAACTGAAAAATACATAACATAACCACATTCAAAAGCTATATAAAAATTATATTTATTTTATTTATAATTATTTGCATATTTAATCAAGTATAACCAATATATTTTTCCCGCATCTTGCCTTTCCATACCTAATTTATAATTTTCATACAATGTCATCTTAACTTAGTAGGTACACCGTAATATAACATTTTATATCACTTCATAGTCGACTTCATTTATTCACCATCATCATATTAATCACTTGTCGACATCATTCATCACCATTATTATTATAATACGAAGGTCATAATTTAAGGCTCTTTTGGCCACCAACGATTCTCACAGAGAAAATTAATTTACACCATGATCAAATTGAAGGAACAGAACACTTCATCGAATCTTTCATAGTATGTACCTACATTAATTATTATCTTTCAATATAATATTCCATATCTATCCATATCACAACTATTATGCTTACACATTCAAATGAATACTTCGATTTATAACAATTCAACTACGCATTTGGGTGATCAATCCAAATTGCTGTCAAAAAATTATCTACCTAAATATTCCATTCCACTTTAGACATTTCTTTTACATACCAAAACCAATAAACTTAAATACTCACCCAAAAACCATAAAATAACTACTAATAAACCATATCCATCCTCATTTCCTTTAGACTGCATAAAAAAATTTGATTACAAACCTTTAAACATCTTTATGAAATCTTTTATAAAATATTGTTGAAAACATTACATATTGCCTAGATCATTTACATATATAATAAAATATTGAACCATATTCGTAATAATATTGAATTATTCGTAAATTGTTACATTGTAAATGCATATAGTACACATTGTAAGTTCGCATCGCATTACCTGTCTATATATAGATACAAGCTGCATTCCTATAAAATTCGGTATTAAATTATAAAATACATACATACATATGCTCACGCCTTTTTCCCGTCGGGGTAGGCAGAGACAACAGATCGCCACTTGCTTCTATCCTTGCAAACCTCACGTGCTTCCTCTACATTCATTATTCTTTTCATAATTGCTTGCTGGTTGCGGGTGCTTCGGACTTTTCCGTTTTTCAAGACGTCCTCAATTTGGCCCTCGAACGTCTTACGAGGACTGCCGCAACCGGCTTGCCCATACACCTCTGCCATATATATTTGATTCGTCAATCTTTCTTCACTCATTCTCTCCACGTGTCCAAACCATTTCAGCATTCCTTTCTCAATCCTTGTCACGACATCTTCTTTCAGGCCACATCGCTCTCGTATTACTACATTCGGAATTCTATCAATCAGTCTCACCCCACACATACTACGCAGTGATCGCATCTCAACTGCGTTAATCCTGCTTTCATGCTTTTTCTGCCATACCCAACACTCACTTCCATACATCAAGGTGGGCACCAGCACTCCATTATGAACCGCCAGTCACGCCTTTTTTGGCACGGTTTGGCCGTTCATAAAGGCATGCAGCGCTCCATTCACACTGTTCCCCGCTGTCACTCTCCTTTCAATATCACCTTCACATCTTCCATCTCTTGTAAACATGCTTCCCAAATATACAAATCTTTCAACTTGTCCCACATTTTCATCTTCAATCGTAATATTACACTCGGTCAAACTTTCATCCTTCTCAAACACCATCACTTTCGTCTTTCTTGCATTAACTTTCATACCTTTCGCTTTAAAACTCTCTTTCATGCAGTCCATCATTGGTTGCAACTCATTCGCCGATACTGCAAGAATGACTTGATCATCGGCGTATAAGAGGCACTGAACACGCAATCCTACCATATCAATCCCGCAATCAATTTCCCTCAAATCTTTCATGCAGCTATCCATCAATAAGTTGAAAAACCAGGGCGAGGCTGGACACCCCAGTCTGACACCTTTAGAGATGTCAAACCAGTCCGTATAATAATAATAATAATAATAATTTATTTATTTTCTCTCATAAAGGTACATATTGTATATAAAAACATTAGGTATAGGCACCATTATTTCGGACACAGGCCCTCAAATCCCTATAAAGAGATTTTAAAGCCCTTATTATAAAGTTGTCCACCCCATACATAGATAGCACCTTCCATATATCTTCGAAAGTCATCATCTCCAAACAGCAGATTCTCAGGAGTTACAAAATAGAATCTCTCAACTTGCAGAAAAATTAACAATCGCTGAAAATGAAATCGACAACCTATTAATAGCATATAGTACACAAGCCAAACAAATTACAGAATACAAACTTAGAATTGATCAATTAACCCACATAATTATGTACAAACACGAACAAGAAGAAACCACAACCTAAAAGTATGATACAACGAAATATATTGGGGGCAATAAGCCGTTCCTCGGGAAGATTTTTCATACAATACAAGTGTCTGAGGGATTCTTTGTGACGTCGTAGCCGTCGCGCTGCCCCCACTACTACTGGCTGGCCGCCTCGCTTACCAGCGGCACATAAATACCGTGGCGAGACAGCGATTGCCCTTTCCGGATCCTGGACACCGTTGAAGATAAGTGCTCTTTCTCCTGGAGCACCGAAGCCTCGTCAGTCTGCCTACCTAGCCTGCCCTGAGTCTTAGCCCTTGCTACTATCTACTGGGTTATATTCTGTGTAACGCTTCAAAATAAATATATTTTGTAACGAACAAAACTTATTTAATTTATCTCTCTAGCTATATACAAGCAACACAACAATAAACGTCACATCTTTAACTTTCGTATTACCATTAATTATCTTCACTCTTAACCCGATTATTAAGCCCAAATGCCTCTATGAAATTATGCGAAATTACTTGACTGAACTAAAACGCATCCTTATGTTAAGAATCGAATAGCATTGATACAGTCAACACTTTTCAAATATAGGATGTAGGTATTATTTGTAAAACATCCTGCAAAACATAGGTGTACGTCAGGTTTTCAGTGAATTTGTACACTGATCAAATATGTACGGATTCAATTTAGAATGAACTGAATGTTTTGATGGAATATTTTGATTGGAATCTATGAAGTGTGAGGTCAATGAACTGACGCACACATGCGAATTGTTCTTGTATTATATATAACTTGTCTCTCATTAGGGAATTCAAATTTGGTAACGTAAAAAATTAACAGCACCATCTTTCGGATTATAAATTAAGCTAATGACCTGTTTTTATTACTTTTGCCGCAAATTGTTCTCGGTTTTTGTACGTTTACAACATTTTGTACCTACGTGAATTGAATGTAGAATAAAATAAAGAAAATTATGGTGTGTTTTAAACATTGCCTATTACATTGATATCCTATCATAATTCAAACGTTCATCAAGAGAGCCAAAGCCTTTTGCTTTTCACACCAAATCTTCGAATTGGTAATTGTACCCTTAATCTAATGACGCAGTAATAAGGATTTATTCGTTTGTTACTTACTTTAAATGACTGCAAATTATCAACTCTACACGTGACAGCAGCATCTCTGCCAACTACCACCGTGACATTTGACCCTGGACCCACGAACCTAGGCAGATCTGAAACGAGAAAGAAGCAATCAAAATGAATACGGTAAAACGTGAAGAATATTATCTTATCGCATGATGCATATTATGCAGGAGTTTGAGCTTAAGTACTATCATATTAAAAGCTAAGAAATAATAGCATAATAGAGGTATTTCCCATTATTTCGATGCTTCTATAAATGTTTAGTCACGTGAAAAAGTCCTCTATGTTGTTTAAGTTAGTTAAAAAAAACAGATATTCTATAGGGTACCGCTGCTTATCGTATACCCATAAAGATTTACTGAATTTTCTGCGATAAGAATTATCAAAACAGTAAACAGTATCCGTTACTCTCATTGTTCTGTCCAGTCCGTCAATAAAACCTTTTGGTTTTATAAAAGTTACAATTTCCACACGTAATTACAAATATTGAACATTTCTTTCGATTCTCCAATAGCCTCATGGGATGTAAAAACTTTAGAATACCCACAGTTATGGAGAAAACTTACATGCTGAGTCAAAACAAAGGTACAATAATATAATTATAATCGCTTGTACTGATTGGTAACAGTCACTTGGGAGCGATATACTATATGATTTATGAAGAAATTTCTTTATATGATGGATGGATTTACATACATAATACCAGTTTCTGTAGTCTATTGGCTTTTTCAGATCATATTCACTCAAGTTTAAGGCTATTTTATGATTAATGAAAGTCTCTCATAATTACCTAATGTTTGACTTGATTCTACTGTATTTATCTCTTCTTGTTACATAAATATGGTTAGACACTTACTTACTTTTTCTCTTTACAAAATACCTGACTATCATTCATTGTTCAAACAGAGTTAAGAACTAAACCTCAAAATTTTAAGCCAAACAAAAAATTTATATTTACGAACCTTAGCATCGCTGTATTTGTACTGATAATGGACTTTGTGTAATCTGAGATGGACGGAAACGGTCACTTCGCAAAAGCTTTGGGTAATTCTGGCAATCAACTGTCTCAGATTAAACTGACAAGGATACCAAACGAAGTGAGGTTTACGCTAAGCGGAGACGAACGAAAGGTCACCCACCGAATGGATCTAGATTTTATCATTGTTTTGCTTTCTATAGATGGGTGACGTAGAAGGCAAAAGTCATTAAGTATTCTGATATTGACAGACAGAAAGCTTCTTTGCAGATAGGATTACCATTGCGTCTATTTATTTATAGTATACTCTATAAAACCTCCGCAGTATTCCAACTCTATTTATACCAAGAGAGAAAAAATACACCTACAAAGCTAAGTAAACTTTACGTTCCATTCGACGCCTAACAAATTTCTAATCAGAAACATGCCCACCGTGTTGTGCCTCAAATAAACGAATTAACCGTCTTGACGGATACTAAACGAGTAATTTAATAATTAAAGCATCTCTTCATTATTCACCTGAAAGCCGTGAACATTACTCAACAACTAATCCTTGGCTTTGTTTTTAGAACATGGCTTACAGTCAGTTTACTAAAATAGTAATGATTTAATTAAAACGTGGTAATTTCTCTCTGTCGCAAAAAAGAAAGATCTTTTCCGGGCTTGCGTCAAAGGAGGGTTAAGATTATTTTCTTAAATTAATTTTACTCGGAGATTTTACGGTTAAGAATAAAACCGTTTTTGTTTTCGTTTTCTGCCAGAGGGTTAATGTCGCCCACCTGTGCACTCATTAACTCTCGATGCATAAAGTGGGGTAATTAGTAAAGTCTTTGTTTTGGGCGCAAAGTGACTGAAGTGCATTGAATGTACTTTTGAAAAGGAATTTCATTGTGTTGGTTGGTATTTACAAAAATAAATAACGGGATAGCTAATTATTTCATCTGGTTATTATATTTTTTTTCCTCCTTTCGTTAGGAAGGTCAGGCAATATTCACCCCATAGAAAAGCTTTTTAGTTAAGTCTATTCAAGTCATGAATGCTGGCGGGATATCGCGAGGCTGATGATGATGATAACACTAAGCCACAAGTACTAGTCACACATGAAACATTTTAAGACCTGACAGTCCCAACAGTTGATATGCAGAATTAGTGCAAGCAAACATTATTGTTTACATCGACAAATATAATTATACCTAATTATCTTCTTGGGTTTACGCGAATGTTACACATTGAAATTAAACTACAATTTACGGATTTTATCGCGTTGCATTGGTTTCACTAAGTTATTACATTTGAAACTAAAGATCTAGAAACTATATTTTTAATTTATTACTAGCCGACGTTTCGAATTCAACCAAAGAATTCGAAACGTCGGCTAGTAATAAATTAAAAATATAGTTTCTAGATCTTTAGTTTCAAATGTAATAACTTAGTCAAACCAATACAACACGATAAAATCTGTAAACTGTAGTTTAATTTCAATATACCTAATTAACTATAAAAACTGGTACGTGAGCTAAGCACTGCAGAAGATGCGATTGACAGTATTTTTTTTATAGACCCACGTAATAGGGTGCGAGCCTATTGCCGTACCGGGCACATTATCAGACTCCGGCCTGCTATTGTGAATTTCCTAATGGAAAAACCCAATAACACTTTGCCCGACCCGGGAATCGAACCCGAGACCTCCCAATACCCCACGGCATAAATGTGCGCGTGGAGCGCACATTTATGCCGCGAGACCAAAGAGGCAGTCAGTAATTTTATGATACTCAGCTAATTCTAATATAACACTATTCAACAGGATATCCCACGGCAAGCAGCCTACAAGTATTTAGGGGATACATTGCCTACAACAGCACCTAATCGTATAGCAATAAGACACTCATCATCATCATCCACAGCCCGACTGTGTCCACTGTTGAACATAGGCCTCTCTTTGTTCTTGCCATTTCCCTCGATCTTGTGGTAATCTCGTCCAGGTTCGGCCCGCGATTGCAACGATATCGTCGGCCCATCTTGCTAAGGGACGGCCGACACTTCTTTTCCCCATCCGTGGTTGCCATTCTGTTACGGCCTTACTCCACCTGTTATCACTCTGTCTAGGCACTAATAAGACACTACAATAATAATAATAATTCTAATCACACTTCAAATGTGTTTGAGTTTCAAATACAATTCCAATTTACAGTATTTAACTCAGATTAAAATAACCTACACACATCAGTTTAAGACAATAGGCAGCATTCACGATCACATACTAACCATTCCGAGTGAAGTTTGTAACTTTTCCTTCATTTGAATTACTTTTGATTAAATTTGTCCTACCTATCTGGTAATATACGGGTAGAACTAGTAGAGCCGTGTGGTTGACGGCATAGAATACAAGTGTCACCACCCCCTATCTTCTCGTGGGTGTCATAAGAGGCGACTAAGAGATAACACGATGCAAATACCATCTTTGCGTAGAAATGGAAAACTCGACATCAAACCCTATACGACTGCCTCGTTGGTCTCGCGGCATAAATGTGCGCGTGGGATCGGGAGGTCCCGGGTTCAATTCCTGGGTCGGGTAGTGTTATTGGGTTTTTCTGTTACGAAATTCTCAGTAGCAGCAAGGAGTCTGGAAATGTGCCCGGCACGGCAATAGGCTCGCCCCTTATTACGTGGGACTAGAGTATATCTGGCGAAAAGTGGGTGTATTAATACACCTCTTCTTCTCTTCTCTTCTCGAAGGGGTAGGCCCTTCGGGGATAAAAAGCGTGACGATATGTATGTATGTATGTATGTAACTAGTAGTTATAGGATACATATATATAGTAGAGGGTCAAGTTGGGATAGTTATGGTAAAGACTGTTACTGTAAGTGAAATGCAGATTTATATATGCTTAGACTATCAATAAATAATATTGAGGCATTTGTATGAATTTCTATTTACTTAGTATCAGATATAATTTGCGTGTTATTTATTTAGAAAAATCAGGTTATAAGTAAAAAATATAATTATTGTAGTAGCTGACAAGCACCGATTGTAGCATTTGCATGGAAATTATAGAATAAATACATAAATATTTAACAACATTGGCACCCTGCAGTTCAACTGAAAGAAATAAAAAAGCGTTTATTTCTTTAGCAGACGAAGGACATGAAAAAAACAGTGTGAAAAAAAGTCTACAAATAAATCAGTACACGCCTGTCGCCTGTATAAAAACAACTACAAGAAGAAATTAATTTACATGCTTTTAACGACGAATTATGATGGACAAAATTAATAATAGTTGAAACTAAAACTAGTCTTCATTGATCTAATTAACTTAAAGTTGAATGATCAGTCAATTCATTAAGCTATCAAACAGAACATTCGACAAGAAATTGGTCCCAATATTAAGCAATCCATTACGGGTAACTAAGGTACTAAAATCATCAATGCGTCTTCAAGCACTTAATGTACTTAGTCGCGTTACGCACACGTTCATACATCACACATTAACATACACACATGCAATTTCGAACACCGCACTCACACAGTTACAAATTCAAGTGTACGCACGAAAGTAATCTTTCACCCGAATATGTTTCTGCCTGTGTATCGTAATACTTTGCAATACGGTCGTTTATATGTATGTGTATGTAAAGTTGATGGCCTCGTACTGCGAATTCTGTCAAATATGCAAGAATACATAAACATATATATGTGTGCGTGTAGTGTATACGAAGCTTCTTTTGCAATATATTCGTGTAAGTGTCATCATGATAATACACAATTTGAGACGCCTACTGATAAATTGGCTTTTAACTCTGAGTAAGCTTGTTTGGGTGAATGTAACCTCTTTGATACTTCGAAAGGGATAACAGAATGTCGAGTCGTCTTTTTTGACACGCCTCCCTTGGGAATGGTGAGATTCTATGGGTTAGATAGATGTCGTTATGTGAAATCTGGTAGACATTTTATAGCTTGTCTTGTATAGTTATGATAGTAGTGGAAATCTGGGAGAATATTGTTGAGTTATATATTTTATAGTGGTAATTATGGATTTTAATTCTCTTTTCATTAGCAAAAATGCATGATTTTAGATCCATATAATATTTTGTTACTAGTCTGATTCTGTCTGTGTTTAATTCAAAATATATAAATGTTCATTTGATATAAATTGACGGCACTGTACACTAGTCTAACAACTAACAAGTTGGGAATACTTGCAGTATGGGGAAGTTTATGGTCTACGTATTATATTCATACGATACTGAAAAACGGGTATAGAATTTATGGCGCGGGTGCAGAATTAATTAGCGGAAATCTACCATCATGCACTCTCAATACCAGAGGAGTTACAAGGGCGTTGTCAGCCTGAATGGGAGAAGGAATACGAGGAGGAGAGTGAAGGAGATGGGGCCTGCGATACTCTTACTTTCCGAATAAAACGCAGCAATATAGATAGACCCTTGCTTTATGGCGGTATTTTGTGAGAGAATAGCATTTTCCCGTTCAAGTTGGCCTAGTCATGCAGCAATCAGCCAAGCTCGAAACTAACTAAACATGTTTAATATCACATTGCTAAATAAATTCATATTTATATCTGCATACGTAATATACCTATGTATACAGTTTTGTAGTACTTCATACCTTCAAATATTCGTTTGCAATTCTTCGTAGATGGTCGTATTAAAACCATGATCACCTTCGTATCCAATAGATTTAAACGTGTTTCGCCGCCCACGTTCAATTCATGACGTCCTTTACAATTACCAAACTTGGACTAACTAGGAACGATTATTAGAATTGATTCAGAGGTCTCGAAAGTCCCATATTAGGGAGTTTTCACTCGGCTCCCTACAGGCTATCAATTTTATTTAGGAGCACCGCTCGTAAATGGAAATTAGTCTACAATTTGAAATCGCTTTGTCGAATCGAATCAAGATTAGTTTTTGGAGGACGTATACCAGTATTGTGGATGTCAAAAGCAATTTATCGTTTGAAAATATTTACAATGAAGATGAATGTATTTAGGGTTTCACTTTGAAGTTTATTTTATTAGTTACCTAGCTAAAACCTGTAGAATTTCACTAAAATGAATGTTCCCGTCGACCCATACTTTTTTTATAAAAGCTGTTCTTGAACTAGGAATCATGTGCCGCTGATGATTTTACGAACATTAGATGGACACAAAGTACAAGCAGGTTCGGAGACTCTATTTTAGAGTCACAAACACACGCCGCTGTTCGAAACAGCAAACTGACTGCCTAACTCACTATCCATACGAGCTATGTTTCACATGGTCACATCATAAGAAATATCTATGTGTGTTCTGTTCTTTTATCACATTTCCTTTTGAATTTTAGCTAAATTAATACAGTTTATTAAATAGCATTGATTGCTTAGTATATAGCCAACAAAAAAAAAAATTAAGTTGCTACAATCGTAAGTCCTAATAACAATAAAATTATTTTAAATTATGAAAACTTTGTAAGACTTGGCGTCCTTTACCCTAATGCTCCTACGCTTTGGTTGCGAACGTGGAATATGTAAATGCAGAATTCTACATACGAAATGTAATGCTTTGGTCCATAAGTACAAACATCATCGCATTCTGTCCCAAGTAAACTACATAGTCAACGTTTGACTTGATTTGATATTAAGAAGGACATCCCTTATATAAATGTCTGGCGTTTCCATCCCATACTTCGATAAAAAATCGACAGATAATATCCGGACTCGGAACACTTATCCGTGGAACACACAACATTTTTATTCATCTGTGGTTCGATGATGATACGGATGTCTAGGAAATGATTACAAAGATGAACACTACTTACAATAAATAAGAAAGGTTATGGAAATGAATGTATCGCTTTACTCTTTCATGTAAAATCAACTAAAAGAATGTTGATATAAATATAGCTTTATGTGAAAAGCGCATAAGCTACCTTACTGTCAATATAACTGATAGGTACCTATGCAATGTCACGGGAAAAACATATAATTCTATATAATGTGAATAATATTGTGATACTACTAAACAATAATCCCTAAAGCGTCATACATAAAGAGTTTCATCTTGATTCTATCCCTGTCAACAAAAGAAGAATTGATTGTCAAAGAATATTACCTACTTTGACAGGTACACGATACTAAACGCGTAATGTTCGCAGATTGCTCGTTCACAATTTATGTTCACATTGTCGGATTTTTTTCATACATTTTGTCGGAAGATGAATTGACTGATGAACACACAATAATTATTATTATTTTTTTTGTTTAGGTTTATTGATGAATCGTATTGTACACAATGAAATGCCAGTTACGTATGTATATATGGGCGCAAATTAATATAATATATAATGATTATATTGTTACGAAAATGTTAATAATATTTAAGATTGATATTTAAATAACTATTTGTGAACACAGAACTGAGAACTTCACTACTTTAGAATATTAGACACTGTATCGACTGCTTCACTGTTCTATAAAGATTAAGTATTTAATTTATCGCTTAATTATTAAGATAACTCCAGAAACTTTCAAAGTAAAATCAATTAGTATTAAATAACATTATTCTGACACTTATTTTTATGTTTACGGTACTAAATAACATGCGCTTATATTTACATCCTGTTGATAGCGCCATCTGTTGAATAATGTTGTAAAGCAGCGTTTGGTTATTAAAATAAATTTGTTATTCGTGTAAAATAAATCATTTGGTGTTGTGTAAAATTCATTACAATATTAATGTCGATTTTTTATTTATATTTTATAATGAATTGTACAGTAATTTCAATTATATGTTGAAAAAGAAGTGGTAGTTGTTAAACATTAAGTGTAATGACGGTTAGTTTATAAAAAGGACTGTAGCTCACATTTTAATTCAGTTCTGTGCTAGAAATCGTCTGAAAATAAACTAAGTAATATTACGTGAGTGTTTTTATTATAATGGAGTCTGGACACGATAACCCTGGCGTATCGCCGACATATACTTAGAAAGAGTAGCTTCTAACATTGTTAGAATTGCTCACAGTGTATATATAAGTTCTATTACAAATTATCGTTACTCTAACAGTTATTGCCTGATAGTGAGAAATAATATCTATCGATTTTATTAACGCTAATGACCAACTCGATGAGCCGTCTTTTCATCACTCACACTACTACTTTTGTAAAGATAAAATCAAAGACAATACTAATCAGATAGAACCAATAAATAATCAATTGCTAGGCGAAGGGCGCAAGACAGTCCACTAAAGTAGAAATGATTAGCTTTGAAATAAACATTCTGCTAATTATATTTCAAAAACTGCCTTAGATCCCTCAAATAACAACTCACAAGAATAACATTGATTGAAATATATTTGAAATGTTCACATTTACATAAAGCAACAATGAAATGAGGTTTGTCTGTTCCTACGAACACGACAATAAATTGAAATCGTTAATTACTGACAAGGAACGAGACTAAATACCGTCCCAGAATTCACTGTAATCTAGTTTACAATGAAGTCAGACGACTTTGGCACCGATAAGTATTCATCAACTCCATCCAAGATCTTTGGCAAATAAATAAGAGTCTGTTGGCCAAGCAATTGTTTATCGTGCCAAGTTGCCGGACTAGTTATAAAGAGATATTATTTATTGCACTGTTCTTGTGATCTGATAGAGAAAATGTAGGACGAAACTATCGCGAAATATTTTCTTATTACGAATAGTTTATGTCACTCATTAAAAATCATCTGAAGGTTTTATTTATCGAAGTGACCAGCCATACAAATAAAAGGAAATACCTTTTTTTATGATATAAGTAATAGATATTAGCAACCTTGCCTACTGGTTACAAGTTTTATAATTATCTCTTACTACTGTACAGTTATCTTTGACAATCGGTTTTTGTTCATGTCTCAGGAGAAGTCTCTTTTGGCCATGCCAAGCCTTCAGGCGGTCTGAAAATGCCGACGCCATCCCGTTTTGTGTATACGCACACAAAAAACAATTAAGATGATCTGCCATTACTTACAAAAATTGCGTGAACCAAATCTGCCTATGGGTCGATGAAATTTTATACAATTAGTCTGGTTTACTCGCCTGAATTAATAATCAAAAGTCCAGGTGTTCTTCCTGTTCTTTTTCATGTGAGTGTGTGGCCAACTCTGGTATCGGAGTATTCAGACCACCATCGCCATAAGGCCTCCGACATGGCCTATTGATCCTTGTCCTGAGACAAAAACCAGGACTTGACAGGCTTTACGTGCCCTCCGAATCACGGTAGTGCTCTGATATGAATGCTACACGCGGTCACCCATCCAAATGGCGACCTGTGAACTTTGCCGATCCACTACGAACGGCAAGCCAAGTTCAGGTGACTCTCGTAAACTATCATTAAAAAAAAACATTTTCTTCTGGAGACTAAAGTTTCTTAGTCAAATTCGTACTCTGCCATTGTATGTGGACCCAATGGATAGTTTTATAATCTTACATCTTCATTATAATTGAGGCTGTAAAAAAATTGCCATCTCTAACTGTCTATGACGGCACGATTGGTGTAGTAGGTCAAGCAGCCGCCTCTACGCGCCGAGTGTTGTGTGTTCCATCCACATGAGAAAAGACATTGTGTGATCTATAATTTGTTGTTTCCGGTCTGGTTGTACATTGTGCCGCATGCCGCAGCCACGTAATACTAGGTATAAAATATATTTTATGATATAAAATCCTATACTATGACTAATGTTGACTACTACTTGATACAAACCCTATACCAACCCGTTTGGCCAGCGTGGTATAGTAGGCCAATTCCTCCTTTCAAAGGAGAGGCCTAGTCCAGCAGTGGACTGATAAAGGCTGATGATGATGATGATGACTAATGTAGAGGGCAGTTCGAGCAACTTTAGAACTAAAAATTCTAACATTATAATTTCAAACCACATCATATTACAACAACTTCTATTGCCGTGTTCCAAAAATGTTTAATACAGTTCTCCACTATAAAATACTCCGGCCTTATTTAACCCGACACATAATAATCCCTCCACATTATTACAAGCAAACCAGCAATTTTTCACGGGAAAAGCCCAAAATATACAAATTCACCTGAGACCGACGGGGCTACGTAAAAAAATACATTTGTGGGAATACCTCTAAATAATTTTGAAACAAAAATATGGACGACATAAAGTGGTACAAAGGTTAATTTATGCTATCCGTCAAATACCACTGTATGTGTTTAGGAGCAGTCCACATTTAAGTAGATAGTGTTATCTGATTTTTATTTAAAATACCTGTAAATATTTTATGATATAAAATCCTATACTATGACTAATGTTGACTACTACTTGATACAAACCCTATACCAACCCGTTTGGCCAGCGTGGTATAGTAGGCCAATTCCTCCTTTCAAAGGAGAGGCCTAGTCCAGCAGTGGACTGATAAAGGCTGATGATGATGATGATGACTAATGTAGAGGGCAGTTCGAGCAACTTTAGAACTAAAAATTCTAACATTATAATTTCAAACCACATCGTATTACAACAACTTCTATTGCCGTGTTCCAAAAATGTTTAATACAGTTCTCCACTATAAAATACTCCGGCCTTATTTAACCCGACATAATAATCCCTCCACATTATTACAAGCAAACCAGCAATTTTTCACGGGAAAAGCCCAAAATATACAAATTCACCTGAGACCGACGGGGCTACGTAAAAAAATACATTTGTGGGAATACCTCTAAATAATTTTGAAACAAAAATATGGACGACATAAAGTGGTACAAAGGTTAATTTATGCTATCCGTCAAATACCACTGTATGTGTTTAGGAGCAGTCCACATTTAAGTAGATAGTGTTATCTGATTTTTATTTAAAATACCTGAAATTAAACATAATCAGGTATATTTCTATTTACAATTTTAAAATTCATCGTTTATCTACTGGTATTAGGTTTTATTAATCGTATTCATCCTGATGTTATTTCAATTACAATATTGAGTCTTAGATCTGCTCTGTTATTAGAAAAAAACTCTCAAATCTAGTTTTATTGGAGGGAAAATAAGCTTTCCTCAGAGTGGCTGTTGTTTAACCACCGCAACCTAGAACGATATCATTATACAGACTTATTATTTAGACTTTCAATAATAATGGTCTATTCAATAATATATCGAATGTTTGTGAGCCATATTTTTAAGAAGTCATCTTTATGAGTGTATTAAAAAACAACACAATATCACAAAAATAAACATTTTATTTATAAAAAAGCAGATTCCTTCCAATTCTTTATCTTATCATCTTGATTTTTCCTTTAAGATTATAAAAAGACTTTTAGTTAACCCGTGGAGTCGTGAATCAGATCAAAACTGTTAATCTACTTACAGTGACCGAAGAGTACAAACAGAATATAAACGGTAAAAGTGAAGCGAAATAGGCTTGATTAATTGATTAAATAAAGTCAGAAGCAGCTGACATTTTAGATGTCTTCGAAATAAAATGGTTAATCTGTCACTGATTGTTATAATCGCTACAGATTTTTACAGTTTTACAGTTATATTATTTTTTAAATATCACGCAAATTGAAACTGTCATATAAACTATTATTAGTTTATATGACCGTCTCAATATGGCGTATTAAATTATGAAAATTTAATACATATAATTATCTAGTGATATTGCCACGACGTGCGCCGGTTACAATTTGAATAAGCCCGTCTTTGCCTTCTCAAAACTGTAAGGTATTAAATGAAAAAAGTAAAGCGGTAAAAGGTGTCAGGGATGTTTTAATTCGTACTTCTATCCACTCAAACATACGTCTAGCCGTTTACCATCAAGTAGAATATAGACCATTAGCCTCCTTTATCTTTATACTCATCTATAAAATAACTTGTCCTGATTAACATGTCATCACAGAGCGTTAACTACTGAAGCTATAAGCGTGAAAATCCAGTGGTTTCTTTCATAAAATGAAAGAAACCACTGATTTTCTCTGTTCTGGTGGCGCTGAATAAGGAATGATTATTTGTTTCTCTTCCACGCGTACTTTTCTAACATATGATGTTAAAAAAAGTACACGGCCCTTTGGCAGGCGTACACGGAGACATAGGTCCAACGCGCAGAGGCCCCTTGAGAATTTTAATCTAGGATGTGGTGGGACACCTACTGAGGAGCCTCCATAACTGCACTATGAAGTACAGCCACGGATTAGCCACAGCAGGTGTAGGACTGTTGCTACTTGTATGGAAACTACTTATTCCGGGCTATAGTGATGGGTGTTCAATGGATGAGTGAATATGGAAACTATGGATGACAAACGGCGTCTGCCCTAAGTACTCTTATAGTACGTCGAAAAGGGGCAGACGGTGACTCGCCAACTCACTAGATGGGCCCTCTCTAAATAGCCACCATGGTAAACGAAGTCTGCCATAAAGGTAGCCAGAGGGCAACACCGGTGCGAGTGGCTAGGGGTGTAGAGCGGTGCGGCACCGGTTTCGCCATCGCGGGTCGTGACCCGGAGCGGGTTTCCCCGTAATTACGCCCTTGAAAATGACAATTCCACCCCCGAGCAAATAGCTCTTGCGACTTCCCTCTGGCCGGCCAACCAAGGCAAGCCAGAGTTGAGAGTCCTACGGGCGCTCTTGGGCATCAACTCCAACCAGCCAATAAAGGCAAGCCGGAGACGAGGCCCTGACCGACTCTCTGAAGTATTCGGGACCGCAGTGTCGCCACACACATTCAGGTCGCCACAAAGCTGCCCTGTGGTGTGTAAGCTTTCTATTCATCTTGCAATACATTTTTTGTTTATATCCCAAGATGAAGGTGATGTTTGAAAGCTGTTACTCTGCCCTCCGAGATTGCGTTAGTCTCATGATGAGATAACGGCTGCCCCAGAGGGGTTATTATTATTATTATTATCACCTCTTAATAAGTAAAATATGGAGTTGCAGGTCTGTTTGCACACGTTTTCATAGTTTAAAATTGAACTGAATTTTAAACTATGAAAACGTGTGCAGCTAGTATAATACTAAAAAGATATCTGCTATCAGCTGTCTTATGTTTTTCGGTATCTTGCAAAACTTTTATAATATTTGGCGGCAAACACCTAACATAATACAAACTTTAGTTTAATACCCCTAGTGTGGCAAGTAATCATATGAAATGCTGAATAAGAACGAACCCTTATTATTGGGTGCGAGAACAGTAAAGTATTTGAGGTGATTTGTGTACTTTACTATGGAAATAGTAGCTTTCAAGGGTTTGTCGCCTGCGGTGTGAAAATGTTTGAGTTATACAGATTTAATATTATTTTGAGGGACGAAAGTACCCGCTTTGTCAAGTAATATTGCCTGTTACTTATCTTAAAATAGCGCTGATTGTTTATCGATATTTTGCTAGGATAGGATAGGAAGCAATTATTAATTCATTTTTTATAGGGATAGGTATGGGAATAATGGGATAGGGGTAAATAGGCAGACGGTTGGCCATAGAGTTAATGTTTACCACCACCATCCATGTGCATCAGTGACACCAGAGGAGCTACTTAGAGTCGCTGGTATGGGACAAGGAATACAAAGAGAAGCGGAATGCGAGAGAAGAAAAAGGAGATGGTGCGTGCGGCACTCTCATTCACCGAACCAAACGCACAGTATAAATATTATTACTTATGTCGGTATTCTCTGAGTGATTAGCACTTTCTCGTTTGAGCCCACCCATTCATTCTGAAATCAGCCAGGCTACTCTTTTACCTCTTGATTATATAATCATCATCATCCTCTTAGCGTTATCCCAGTTTCAATCTGGGGTCCACTTTCTAGTCTAACCGGATTTGGCTGAATTTTAGCTTTTCCACGGAGCGACTGCCTGTCTGACCTCCGCAACCCAAAGGGATAGCGATATTCCATGGTTTAGACTAGTGTCAGTTTATTTAGAAGGTACTGACGCCCTGTAACGACTGTCAAAGATCTTCATCACAACCGGGACCGACGGCTTAACGTGCTCTCCGAGGCACGGGACAAGCGATAATTAACCATTCAATACGCACATAACTCCGAAAAGTCATTGGTGCGCGCCGTGGATTCGAACCCGATACCCTCTGCATGGCAGTCTGTTGGTATATCCACTCGGCTATCGCCGCCTTAATTATATAATGCTCGCTCGCTCTTGATTATATAATATGGGAATTAATTAGGAATGCAAATAAATAAGCCTGCCTCCGTGGTCCAGTAGATAACGTATCCGACTGCTGATCGGAGGTCCCGGGTTCGATTCCCGGGTCGAGCAAAAGTGTTACTGGGTTTTTCCGAATACTCAGTAGCAGCCCGGAGTCTGGTGATGTGCCCGGTAACGGCAATAGGCTCGCCCCCTATTACGTGGGACCTAAAAAGTACATGGCGAAATGTGGGTGTAATATTTACACCTCTGCCTACCCCTTCGGGGATACAGGTGTGAGACTATAAAATAAATAAATACATCATTATTAAAAAGTAAAGAATAAAAAGTAATTATTGAAGACGTGTATGAATGTGTAAAATTATGATATAATTCTATATATAAAGTTATCCTAAACCCTATTAGTCCTTTTGCCGGCACGTGATAAATAGAAGTGTGAAAACCTTTGTTGGAGGGACCTTAACCTCAGGGTCTCAGGTGTAAATCGAGTTAAGGCTCCAGTCACCTATTTAAAATAGTGTGTAATTTTGCGAGCCCTTAATTTTCTGTTAATGTGTTATTTGATAAAGATATTCAAATATTTCTGAATACCCGACTCTAGAACAAAAGCACCCACTGACTATGTGACTTATGTGAAGTCTGTAGGTAATCTTTGCACACTATACACAGCGTTTTATATAAAAGATAGATACTAACATTTAGTAATAATCTGTGAACACTAATCTATACCTACGGTGCTTCCATAAGTATGGAAAATTATTCGGTCACTGACGCAAAATTATAAAGAAGATTATTTAGTATTCTTATTCTTAACAAGTAAAACGTACTAGTCAGTTATTTATACATCTGTTATAAGTATGTAAAATCTTTTATTCGCAGCTATGTTTCATCGTAAATCAAAGTATAACTGTAAAATAAAAATAATTAAGAACATCACTAAATAAGATAACCAAAACAAAAACATTTACATTCACAAAACCAAAACGTGCATATAATAACAATCTCACAATAAATTTATATCACATACACGCCTTAAAAGAAACATAAAATTTATTCAAACTTTTCATGTTCATATTTATATAGTGCCATAAAATACTTGTTAGAAAACAAAATAACTTTCTGAACGATAGTAAAAGTCGAAAGAAATATGAAAACGTCTGCCAATAACAAACTCACTGAATAAATTATGTTTACTGACCAACTTGTAAATGGTACTTTTTACCCGACTACGGCGAAGCCAAAAGGAAGGGTAATGTTTTTGGCAGTCTATGTATATATATTTGTATGTTCCACCGTAGCGCCTAAACTACTGAACCGATTTTAGTAAATGGGGTGTCAATAGATTCGTAATAATGGCTCGGGTGACATAGGCTATACAAATTCCTGCCTCGAAATCTTCGCAAAATTTCGACTGCGATTCGTCAGGATACGATCCGTCAACCATCAAGAGGACCGTCCACAGGCGTGGCTTTAAATCACTCAGCCACGAATGCGAGTAGCGAGCGCCGCGAATTCAATATCTGCTACGCGCCGCGTACGCGCCGCGACGTCACCGCGCCTTTCACTTAGCGCCCCACTCGGAAACCGGCTACTACATCTATGGATAAACTACTACAGAAAAAGCTAATCAGAATAATTGTAAACATTGACGAAACAGACAGTTGCAAGCCCCATTTTCAATCACTGAAAATACTAACCTTGCCTAGCTTATACTTATATGAAATATGTAAATTTGTCCGCAAATATCCGGAATTTTATACTAGAAGGGAAGACATACAAACGAAAATTCTATTAAGGCACAGAAACAGACTTAACCTGCCTAGCTCACGACTAAATATGCACTCTACCAGCACGTTTGTAATGTCAATAAAAGTATACAACAACTTACCCGATAACATTAGGAACATAAATAAATACAACATTTTTATTATTAAATTAAGACAATTCCTCATAAACAAAAGCTATTACACCATAAACGAATACCTAAATGACAATTTTTAACTACAAATATACTTATTATCACTTGTAATAAATTGACATAAATAATTGAATATTAATTAATTTGACATCAAATAAATTAACATGACATTTAATAAATTAATATGACATCTATTAAATAAAAATGACATTTAATAAATCAATTTAACATATTTTAATAAATAAGAAATTTAATAAATTAATATGACATCTAATAAATCAATATGGCATTTAATAAATTAATATGACATTTAATAAATTAATAGGACAGTTAATAAATTAATATGACATCTAATAAATTTATATGACATCTAATAAATTTATATGACATTTAATAAATTAATATAACATATATAATAAATTAATATTACTACTATATAATTAATAAATAAAACAATTTGCAAATTTTGAATATAGTTATTTCAGACTTCTTGATTAATTGTTTATTCTTAACTAGTAATGATATAATATTAACTCAGTGGCTTCCTCCTTTCTTCTATCTGCTTGTCGTGCCCGACAGGGTCCATATTTGATCTTTTGTATTTTCTTGTAACAACATGTATACATATGGAGAGCAATAAAGCATTGAAATTGAAATTGAAATTGGATCGACGCGCGACGCGCCACCGGCCGCTTCACTGCGAGGGCTACGCTCAAAGTTACGCCACAATCTACAATTTGATTGCGCTTACCGGCTTATAAGCTACATTGCTTTGCTTTGTATGTTTTTATGAAGGCAATAGTAAGGATTTACTTATTGTCACTTGTCACAACAACTACACTGCTCAACATAACACACCATTATGTCGGTACATCATACACCGCCAAAAACGCAATCGGTATCGGACTTGAACGCGCTACTGTTTTCAGAAGTTTCTTTTGTCAATAATATAAATAGAAACAAACGGCCCCGTACGGATTTAAACACATCGGAGGGGCAAAATGATAAAGGTTTCAAAGAGGAAATCATGGGACCGCTAACAAAGTGGAAAACCAAATTAGAAGCGAAATTAAATTATATGTGTACCAATCAAAATAATCTCATCTCAAAACTGTCGTCTGATATCCCGGAATTTAAAAAACAATCTACAAATATCGAAAAATCAAACGATAAAGTCGTGCAGTCAATTTCTTTCATTAGTAAACAATACGAAGAAATAAAAACAGGCCTGGAAAACATGCAAAAGGAGCGCTTGGAGCAACGCAGGTGTATTGAAAAACTAGAGAGAAAACTTCATGACCTCAGCTTAAAATCCAAATCTTCCAGCATAGAAATCAGGAACATCCCGCAGGCTGACAAAGAAACCAGTAACAGCCTGACTGCCACCGTATGTGAGATCGGTAAAACCATATGTACAAATATCTCCGCATCTGACCTGTGCGACGTGTATCGCATACCAGGCAAACCAGGCACAACACGTCCAATCGTTGCAGAATTTCAATCGGTGCAGATGAAGATGGACACATTATCCGCTGCTCGAGCTTTCAACAATAAAAAGACCGCTGTGGAAGAGAAACTTAACACTAAATTGATTTCTATTCCTGGTAAGCAGCAACCTATATATGTCGCTGACCATCTCCCTCCTAGTTCTAAGAAAATCTTTTACTTATCACGTGAATTTGCAAAACAACACTCATATCGTTTCTGTTGGTCATCAAATGGCAACATATTTCTCCGTAAGACTGATGGAAATAAACAAATCTTGGTAACATCTGAACAATTTCTTGAAGATTTGAGAAAAAGTATGTGACTAATAATTGTAATAACATACACCTCTTTCTGTTTTGTATCACTTTATAATTATTTTTACATTACATATCCGTACATAAATGTTATATAATATAAAAACGTAATCGTCGTTTACGCCCGGCGCTATATTGATAGATTCTGTTACCTGAAACAAAATTATTTATTTCTAGTTTGTATCCATCCACCAATTATTATTATTATTAAGTCTACAGATATATACTATTCACACTCACACACACCTACCGCCTATACAACACACAACAATTCACACTTCAAGTCACTCACACATCCTCAAGCCTGTATATTAAAATACAACAAAAACAAAAATGCCATTCATTCCAAAGCTAATTAGCATCCACCTAATACTACTATGTCTACACATATTATAGTAATGCCATACTTACTAACAGTCACCTTTTACTTACCACAAAAATATTCACACACTAAAATACCCTCCCATCTACTAAGTAATCAAATGCACTGTTTGCTAACTCATATTAAAAACAAAAACTCTATTCACGTAATTAAAAAACCGTCTTATATATTATTTAAAAAATGCCGGACATAACAAACGTTAATGTCGAATTAGATTCGTATAAATCCTCCTCCTCATTCATTTTAAAACCAGAGGACTGTCTAAATTATGTTTATAAGAACAGCCCTGTTATTAAATTACTTCACATAAACATCCGTAGCATAAATTAAAATTTCGACCAACTACGCATACTGCTAACGCAAACTAAGATTACCTATGATCTAATAATTCTTACAGAGGCTTGGGTCAGCAAGGTTAACAACATGCCAGTACTGGATGGCTATACAGTACATTATACAAGAGTGACATTAAACCAAAATGATGGCATAATCAAATATGCAAATTCTAATATAATGTGTACAATAAGTGAACCAGTTTTTGAGGGTGCTAATTGTCTACTCTGTCAAATAGGCACCACTACTATTGTATCTATTTATCGTTCTCCATCACTAAAGACAAGAAATAATTTTAAAAATTTCATTGACAGTTTAAACTGTATTTATACCAACAGCTCCACTAGAGTCCTTTTCCTTGTAGGTGATATTAACATCGATATAAGTACTGATACCAAAGACCCATTAGCGGAGGAATACCTCACTTTCAATGCCTCCCATGGTCTGTTCCCAACCCACAATCACCCCACAAGAATCAACACATGTCTAGATCATATACTGACAAACACTGCCCTGTCATCCACAACTCTAATAGTAGAATCGCACATCACCGACCACCTGCCTCTGGTACTGTTTATAGCTAAAACTTTGCCGATACGACATCAATGTGGGACTAAGTCTACAATTGACTATGTAAAAGTGAAGGCAGAAATAGACAACACAGATTTCTCTCATATATTAAAAATCAATGACGCGAATAAGGCAGCAGACAATCTGGTTACAGTGCTGTCATGCATAGTAAGGAAATATACAAATATAACCAAGCAAAGTAAGCGAAATAGAATCCTTAAACCATGGATGATGGAGGGATTACTCCGCTGCATAAGAAATCGCGACAGACTACACCTAAAATCAAAAAAATCACCAGATAATATGGTACTCAAACTAACATATACGCGTTATCGAAATTTCTGTAACGGGCTACTCCGTAAACTGAAAATCGCACATGGAAAATCTTTGATAGAAAAAGCGGGCAAAGACATGAAGGCCTTATGGAAAGCTATCAAAACCATAACGAACACAAACAAACACACAGAATCAGTAAGCTCATGTGTAGAAGGACTGATGGCCGATGGAGCAAGAGTGTCCTAGAGTGGAGACCACGACTCGGTAAGCGTAAGGTATGGCGGCCCCGGCTAGGGGGACCGACGACCCCAAAAGGATGGCTGGGATAGACTGGATGCGGAAGGCTGAGGACCGTCTACTGTGGCGCGTGTTGGGATTGGGAGAGGCCTATGTCCAGCAGTGAACTGCGATAGGCTGATTGAGATTGAGATATTTTCAATGTCATATAAAATACGAGAATTGGCCTTCTGATTGTACACTTCTTTCGGCCTCATAATGCCTAAAATTCAATGTAGCTGTTGGCCGAATATTGAATCAACCTTTCAACTTTACCTTAGGGATTGCAATGCTACAGAACCCTGCATGAGTGGGTTACTACATCTTAAAAGGAATCCACTGACCAAACCATGTTTCTAGCTTCAGTGAGTAGGTTCAGCTCTGCTGTGATAATATATCTTCCTTTTCGTCCTTTCCTACATATCAGACAGGACTATTAATTTTATATAAAGCTTATTAACGATGATGTAAATAAAACACAGTTCTAAAACGACGGCACTATATTCTTAATATTAAATACATACATGACAAGTACACAGACAGTCCGACATAGCGTCCAGAGCACGTAGGCATACAGCGGCAGAACAATATAGGTAAGTATTGAGAATATCCGCTGTTTTCTCACGGCCTTCTTGTTGTTCCCGAGTCCGTCCTTAGTGATGTACTTCCTGAGCCCCACGGCCCACACCAGGATGTACTCGACATGTCGATGGATGTGACGTCACAGTTGAATATCGCTCTGTCCTGCTCACTCATGCGCGCTATCATCGCTTGAAGGTTCGTGTCCTTGAAATCCCACTCATTGTACATGAAATAATTGTATACGCTCCCCAACTTGTCCATTTTTTTGTAAATGTCTACAAACCTGGAAAGAAGAGTTAGATTTTACTGAATGCCTTAGGACGTCGCGATTTGTTGGTTAAAATATTATCGGCATCATCCCACTACTGGGCACGGGCTTTCTCACTATAACAAAAAACAAGCTCCTTAGAGCTCTTGCAAACTAACATAGATCCTCAAACATCAGTAAACCATGCCTGTAAATATTTTAGTGAAGTTGGAAAAATCCTGGCACATAAGATTATCTCTTCCACCCCACAACAACCCCTCTCACTTACTACCTCAGCATCCACCATACACAGCCCACCTAATTCAATAGCCCTCGCGGAGGTATCTGAGTCCGATGTTGAGGCTATCATCCTGAAGCTCCGCTTCGACTGTGCTGTCGGGTGGGATGGCATTTCATCTGACATTTTAAAGCTTTCTCGACAGACTCTGGTGCCTCCCATAACCCACATCTGTAATTTAGCGCTCTCAAGCGGTGTTTTTCCTACAGCCTTCAAAAAAGCTATTATCCATCCAATCTACAAAAGCGGAGACAGGGACTGTGTCAGTAACTATAGACCTATAGTGATACTATCTGCTCTGTCTAAGATATTGGAAAAAATACTAAACAATGCACTCAAGTCATTTCTTAGCAAATACAATATCTTAGCTAAAAATCAATATGGTTTTCGCTCGGGTCTTTCCACTGAAGATGCAGTGCTTGACCTAACAAATAAAATAGGTAAGAACCTAGATGCGAAAACCAAATGTCTAACCTTATTTTTAGATCTTTCCAAAGCTTTCGACACAGTCTCTGTCCCTTTACCCCTAGCTAAGCTTAGTAAGTATGGAGTGCGGGGTACACCGTATAAAATGTTTGAAGACTATCTCTCAGATAGAAAGCAAATGGTTAAAATAGGAAGCTATATGAGCGAAGAGCACGGGGTTTCCTACGGTGTCCCACAAGGAAGTATCCTGGGCCCTACTCTCTTCCTTCTATTTATAAATGACCTCTGCACACTATCTCTGCCATATACCGACATCTTTACGTACGCAGCTGACGCAGCAATTTTAATCTCGGGCCCGAATTGGCAATTAGTCAAAGAGAGAGCTGAATACTCCCTCGGTAAAGTATAAATTGGCTAAATAGTAATTTCGACGGGTGCAAAGTAAAAAAAGTCACCTGAAATTTTGAGATTTTTGTTTTTTTGTAAAAACTTACTTAAAATATCATGTTCTACAACATAGCAAAAACAAAAATTCAAATATCACCTTATTTTTGGTACTTTTGTCACGTAATAAAAGACATCTACGCCTGTTTTGTGAAATCGCTCGATGTAGATGCGGATACCTACTGCTGGCCGTCCATACGCGGGACGCGCGGGGGGCCATCGGACAGTCATATTTCGTCATCAGTCAGATGACATGTGCTTCGCCGGCCGGCACGAATATTTGTTTGTTTTGGTTTGTCAAGTGATAAAGTGCGTGTAAAAGTGTTATTATATTAATAAACAGTTTGAATTCAACACAATAGACATGGAAAGACGTAAATTGTTGGTGAATTTGGGCAAAACGAGACGACAATGCGCTATTATGAACCGAGAAGATCTATTGCAACTTATCGATAGCAACCGTGAAACTAGTTCTGGTACGTATTTTTTATAATACAAGTTTAATGTTATTGTTATTTTGAAGTTAAATCATATTTAGTAGTTGTAATTATGAAAATCGGTTATCCATGATATTTTTTGTTACGAAACGACGCATAAGCGGCTATCTGCCATATGGCTTTTTCTACGTTGCGATTGTGATGTAGATGTCTCAATTTCCTTTTGTAAATTAGTATTGTTTGTTATGTTTACGAGTACCTATATATGTTAATTCTTATTGCTAGCTATATTAATTGACTTATATATAAATTATATTTTCTGAATGTTATTTTTTACTATTGTTTCATGTTCAGAAAGTCCGAAACGACTTTTTAAAGAAGATGAAAGCTTACAGAACATAAGCGATGGATTTTTCGAGCAAAATGCTGTGCTAGCCGATGAAGTTATTGAACATCTTATAGAAGACCTTGATGTGTCAGCGATGAAGACAAATGAGTATCAGTTAACTTCGCAAGATAAGTCCCCATGTTCATCATGTTCTGTGTACTCTAGGTCGGTTACACCAGTTCACTCTCAATCTAAACGACAAATTAATTCTGAAAATTTTGATATTGATATTAGAGATTATTCAGGCAAATTATCGGATACACCAACGCCCTCAGAATACAATTCATTTACTTCAAGTCTACCGCGTCCATTATCAGAATTAGATCAAAATATCTGTTTAATAAACTCAGACAGGCCGTCGAGTATATCACTTTTAAACTGTCAATCTTATATAAACAACACCAGTGCCGAAGAAGCATCTTCGGCAGTGGAGGCATCAAGTGAATGTTCTACGCCTTCCTCGTTAAAGGGTAGAAAAAGACGTCAGTTCAGTATTGATAGATCAAAGAAAAGGCGATTGAGAAATAAAGACAAGTGGATTGATACGAGACGTAAATTACTTTTAAATTCAGGTAAAGAACATCAGTCCAGAAATGGGAAATTGCAACCTGCCAAACATCTTAGGCCGGCATGTGGTATTTGCAAGTTTAACTGTAGCGCAAAAATATCTCACGAAGATAGAAAACTTATCTTTGATCGTTTCTGGAATCTCTGTGATCACGAAAAGCAATGGGTTTTTATAGGTAAATATACAAAACGTTATATGAAACGAAGAACCACTACAGAGAATAATTCTAAACGCCAACACAGTGTAAACTATACACTTCCAATAAATTTAAAAGGAACCAGCCCTAGTACTGTAAAAGTATGCAAAACAATGTTTAAGAATACGCTGTCGGTGAGTAATCAGTTTATACAGAGTGCTCTTGATAAATACGACAAATCTACTGGTAACTGTGAAAAAGACTTCAGAGGTCGTCATAACAATAAAAACAAGGTTTGTACAGCCGCTATAATAAAAGGTGTGTGTGATCATGTAAACTCGTTTCAACCAGTGGAGTCACATTACACAAGAAAAGACACAAACAAAGTTTACTTGGCTGATTTAAATTTCGCCACGATGTTTAAGTTGTACCAGACTTGGGCAGATGAAAATAATATTGTGGAGAGAGTACAGACAGCGCGCCAGTACCGAGACATAGTTAACAAGGAAATGAACATAGCCTTTTATATTCCGAAAAAAGATCAGTGCGACGTCTGTATAGCATTTAAAAATTGCCTTCCTTCACAAACCAGAACACAAGATCAGTACAATAAACATATACAAGATAAAAATATTGCGAGATCTTTGAAGAAAAAAGACAAAAATGAAGCTACTTCTAATCCTGAAACTGTAACTTCGGCTACCTCTGATTTTCAAAAAATTTTGTCTACACCACACGGAGAAACCAGTTCATTTTATTAAAAGCGTAAACTTTCTGTCTATAATTTTACTGTTTTTGATATGGGACTTAAAAAAGGAATATGTTATATGTGGCCTGAAACTATAGCTAAGCGGGGTTCGAATGAGGTGGCTAGTTGCTTTTATAATTTTATACAACAGTCAACTGATAGAGGCATCAAAGATATCCGCCTGTGGTCCGATAACTGTGGCGGTCAGAACAGGAACCGTATTGTATTTCTGATGTATGCATACTGCTCTCAAAAGTATAGCATTAATATTTATCACAGATTTTTGGAGAAGGGTCACACCCAACAGGAAGGCGATAGTGTCCATGCATTAATTGAAAAATCGTCGAAGAGAAAGTTCATTTATTGTCCACAAGAATGGTATTCACTCGTTCGGTGGTGTAAAACGTCCGGCGATGCTTATGAGGTTATAGAAATAACACAAGACCAAATTTTGGATTTCAAAATGTGTATAAATGATTTTAAATTGACAAAAAATACAGACAATGAGAATGTTAAGTGGAATCAAGTTCGAGAAATAGTCGTTAAAGCAGAGAATCCATACACAATATTTTATAAATATGATCTAAATAATGAAGAACCGAAGCGAATTGACTTGGTGCGAAAAGTAACTACTCGTTCCCACCGTGGCTTTAATGATCCCAAAAAATGTTATAATGAACCCATCATGATTACAAGTGCCAAGTACAAAGACTTAATAAGCCTCTGCCAACAAAATCTGATACCTCCAAGATATCATAACTTTTATAAAAATTTGAAACATAGTTCCTGTACTGACGGTAATGAGACTGAATAATTTTAAACTGGTTTACAAATTACAATAATTAAAACAATTTTTATTTGGTAATTTTTTGAGTTTTGATTATTTAAAATTTAATTTTCTACTTACTTTTATCATAAGTGATATACCTACCTATTTTTATTAAAAAACAAAATACGAATAGAACGTACTTTAAAGGATAAGTTTTTATTTTTATTTTTGTGTTAACTAAGTCAAACGACTTACTTGATTATTTTTTTATAAAGTATAAAAAGTTTAGAACTTTAATTGTTTTTTTGTCAAACGAAGTTTATATAATTTTACTGTTAAATTGTCAACCAAAGTTCCTGCAATTACCTACCTCATAAATTATCATTAAGATTTTTGTTGATTTTATTTTTATTTCCAAAAATGTATAAGAAATTACGTTTTTGACGATAGTAAATGAATGATTCCTAAGTCAATATTTCATTTAACCTCCTTCTAAATCGTGTACCTTGTATCGAATCGACGACGTAGAAAAAGATATCTGCGCAGTTATGTTCTGAACTTGGTATATTTAAGATGTAAAACGGTCATTAACTAATTTTAATAATAGGAAGTGTTACACATTACGTATTTACCGAAATATACTAATCATACTTTACTAAATCATTTTTTTTTTATTCCCTCGTAGAAACGACCAAGTGGTAGTTAACACAGTTGTCATATTTTTAAGCGCAATGTAGATGCAGACAACTACAATATCTCGTAAATTAAACATAATTAGAGGAAATTAAATATACATGTAGATATATTATTAAATAATGAAGCAATGATGAAAATTTCAATAAATTTGGTTTAAAATTGACAAAATGGGAGCATTTTTTCCTATTATGCGCTCTCCTGAAAAGTAGCTGTTTTGTAGATGACTCTTTTTACTTTGCACCCGTCGATTTATTATCTCTGAACTTGTCCAAAACACACTACGTTCCCTTTTCAATTACAAAACTCAACATACCACCACAAGATTTTTCTATCAAAGCTCATAACTGCCTTACACCACAATCGTGTTCCTGCTACGAACTTTCAAAAATTGAATCGGTAAAATATTTAGGTATCCAGATAGACAGTGCATTAAAATGGGACAATCATATAAATTTCATGACGACACGCGTAAGACGTTTAATACACATATTCAAGTCCTTAAGAGATACAATGCCGCAAGAAAAACTTAAACTTGTTTACCAGGCACTGGGCCAAACAGTCATCCAGTACTGTATTACAACATGGGGAGGGGCAGCCAAAACGCACCTAATAAGTTTGGAGCGAGCACAGAGAGCAGTGCTAAAAGTCCTACTTAAAAGGCCATACAGATTTCCCACCGTCCTTTTATACAAAGATTCCAACATCCTAACTGTTCGCCAGCTTTATGTGCTTCGACTTATTCTGAGAAAGCATATGTCACCAAGAAGCCCATCTTTTTCCCTGCCCCTTGCAAGACATCTTTTGGCAGACGACAATTCTATAGCGTAAGCCGTAAAATTTACAATATTGCAAACAAAAAATTGAATATTGCCCGACTGAACAGGTATGAACTCAAAACCAAAGTGACTGCTTGGTTACAACAGCTCGATTATGAACAGACAGAAGAGCTACTAACATATGTTGACTAAGAGCGATTTTGAACACACAAGCACACACACCCACACACAAACACACACACACACAAACACACACACGCACACGCACGCACACACACACACACACACACACGAAAGGCACGCACACGCACTATTTGGATACGCACCTTCATTGTAAAATACCCCTTCATTTACCACAGGTTAACTCTGTATCAAAACCCCGCGTCTGAACACTGTCTTCCAACATACTGGCCATGAGCCTAGTTTGGAAAACATTTCTCAGTATCGTTAGATAAATACATCTGCAAAATGTCCAAACAAAATGTGTCTCCTGTAAATGAAAGTGTAATAAACATATATTTTTTTAAAATTAGGTCTGAATTTTCTATTTTGGAATTAATACCTTAGATTCCAACCTCAAAAAATATTGAATTGAGATAATCATTACGTGTTTGGCATCAAAAGAAAAGTATTGGTGAGCATATTACAAATATGTACATATATTATACTGCTTGAGTCAAAATATAAGTTTAAAACGCGGTTGTACTTACAAGTTGCACAGTTCAGACGCTTTGCGTTGGGTACCTATTTTGCTTTATTCTTGTTTTAAATATTACAATGTAAATATTGCACTGTTAGTTTACATGCCCCATCGGGATACGGAAAAGTATTAAATAAAAAAAATAAGTTTAAAAACTATAACCCGACTACGTAAAAAAGGGGGTGGGAAGAAACAAGAAAATAGCTCACTATTAGTAAGTACAGAAATGTTCAAACTAGAGCCGTGGTCACACCTATTGTATACTAGTGTATATGTAGTTACCTGTCATGTTTGTTTTATGCAGGTAAGTGTGCACGGGGGTGCCAGGAACAGGAACATTAGGTATCCAATAGGTGCGACCAGGGCTTTAGTTTGAGCATTTCTGTACTTACTTATAGTGAACTATTTTCTTGTTTCTTCCCTTTTAGACCCCCTTTTATACGTAGTCGGGTCATAGTTTTTAAACTTATTTTTTTATACAGTTAAGCACTAGGGGGACACAAAAAAACTTTTATGAATCTTATTAAATTGGGCATAACTTTATTTAATATGACTTAATAAAATAAAGATCTGACTGTCTTAAAGTAAAAGTTGGTTTTTATTATTGTTTATTTAGGTCTATCTTGAAAGACATGACTATGATGTTTGCCCATCCGCAGTTGGCTAGCGGAATCCTATATGGCCTTACTCTTTTCATAGTAAGAGCCCGTGCCCAGTTGTGTAACAGTATACTGGGCTGTAGATGATGATTGGTCACTTGTGAGGATTTTGTAGTGTAGAGTTTTAGTATAATAAGTAAAGTATAATAAATATATGGATACGTTTCATATAAGCCAAATTGTTTTTTTTGTGTCACAAGCTCACATAACCCTAGGCAGATGAAAATGAAGCACATTCGTGCACTACAAAATGTGTAATGAAACAGTAGTAGTTAACCCAAATAACGTGTACCTCTGGGTTGCTTAGACAATACGGCACAAGTTTAATCTGTTCTCTATGATAGAATATTATATTATTATATTAAGTCTATGATGGCACAAAATGTATTTTAACTACTGTAGGTACTAAAATTGATGGTAGTTGTAATATTCTTAGATAAAAATACTCGGTTCATAAAAATATATATAATCTTAGTCATTTATTCTATTAGATTACGTAACACTTATGAATGTCAAAAAAACATTAATCATATCTGGCACACACCAATATATTATTTTTATTATGCGAATCTAAGGCATTTCTAACAGACTACGTATGTAACACAATATGTGCTTGAAATTTATCACCTCTTATAAGGTTGAAAACCCAACATCACAAAAGCACTAAGGCTAAATCAATGTCTACGACGCCGAGATGTAGCTGGAGGCTACGTCGTAAACGATCTATCACCTACTACAAAAGTGCTACGGCATAGCCGTTGTCTAGTACCAACGACAACCCAACCTACTAGACGCCGCATGTAAGGCGAATGCTTTCGGACAACACAGTAGACTTATACGTCTTATATAAGACCAATTTCGACCAATCCCAACACTAGATATGAATTATGACGTACCGCAAATTTGAACCGGCCAATTAGAATGCATCTTTGTCGCACCCCCTTGCCCCGCATACCTCACCGCATTGACAGAATTTTTTGTTTGTAGAAATGAAAACATTAGGTGTCTAGTAGGCTGTGTTATCGTTGTCTAGTACAGACACAAAATTACGGTCTCCACAAAAATACTTAAACGGCTGACACTAAAAGTTCAAAACAGAATAAATCCGGGTCTAATGTTGACACTAATCTTACAAGTACTCCGCTCACAATACATATGCGGTATTACTCATAACGTGCTTGGCTAATGCGTTCTGGTTGTGGGAAAACTTGGCACACCACCTAAATGCATCGGTACTGCTACAGGCGTATTGCAATTTTATTCTTTGAATATTACTTTTATTTCGTTTTACCTCGAAAAATATTTTTATAGTAGTGAAATCATGTGGAAAAAAAAATGGCAGCGGGCTGGTAAATGGTGGGGTGGTGTTCGTGATAATGCATATTATGTGCTGTTGGTGACAAAGGAGTAGAAATTACTTCGTCTGCACGGATGCTGTTTGGATTTAGTATCTAGTCACATTACGCTGTCATCGTACCTTATGTTAGTTTGAAGCTATGCTACGTTACATGCCATATAGTCGTATGTAGTTGTGATACCTCAGTTTCGAGATTTGTAAAAGCATCTAGTTATGCTATACATTTTTAACAATCTTACGACAAGCCTAAGAAGCACAGTTAAATAATGTTTTTGCATTTAAAAATTACGACAGAGATTTTTTATAAGACAATTGAAACTCCGTGGTCCAGACTGTCTCCGAGGTCCGGTGGATGCTCCGTTTGCGACTGCTGATCGGAGAGCCCGGGTTCGATTCCCGGGTCAGGCAAAAGTGTTACTGGGTTTTTCCAAATTCTCAGTAGCAGCACGTTATTACGTGGGACCTTAAAGTTCATGGCAAAATGTGGGTGTAATATTACACCTCTGCCTACCCCTTAGGGGATACAGAATATAAATTAAAATATAAAAAAACAATTGATAGTCCTTTTTGTTATGCTGATGTAATGATGATCATTAAGTTAATGGCTTAGGCTTACAAGTCGATTATAATTACAATCGCTTAATAGTCCAACTACTATTATAAATCCAATTTTATGAATTTAGTTCGATGGATAATTGTTATTCCTTTATCAAAAACTACTGAACGTTTTTTGATATAAGTTTGCAGATACATCAGATTCATCACACACAGTGTGATAATCAACATACACGCGCGTTGACCTAATCTGAGAAGCTAACCTAGTAAAGTGTGGTAAAGGTCTAAACAGTGACCAAATGCCGTATGAAAAGTAGCGCACTTTTTTTAATTTGCCAATTTATCTTCACATATTTTAATTCACGTATAACCTCTAACGAAAATCGTTTACAAAATATAACATTATTTTAATATTAATGTCATTATATCCGCTTTCCCCTTTCAACAATTACGGCAGCTTATAAAACCACAAAGAACTATCTAAAAGATTTTCTAAAGAGACCGCACTCCACTAAGGGTTAAACCCCTTTTGTTAAATCTTCGAGTATAATGGCGGCAGGTGGGGTTCTTTAAGCAATTTAATTATAAGAAACCACACGAGAATAATACATTTGACTTTCATTTCGAACACAATGAATAATTATCTTATTGTGAATTGGTAATGAATCGGTGCAATTTATCACTGAATTCATTTTGCACTCCTCAAATAAAATAAATAATAAGACAGCAGCTCGTATACCGAAGTTAATTAATGAGTTTTCTGACCGAACGTTCTGTTTAATTAAGTTTTTTTATATTTATAGAAAACTAGCTTTTGGCGCAGCTTCGCTCGCGTAAATTCGGGGTTCTCTAGTTATAGTATATCATCTATGTTCGGGGTAACAGAAATCTCCTTTATTGGGCGGATACTTCCATAATTTTATTGTCGTTTTAACTGTTTAAGAAATATGTAACTGCAAAAAGTATTTATGCATACGAACTACTTGAACTAAGACTTAGTAGTACTCAAAATGTAATTTGGTATCTGTGACTTTTCGCTAGAGTGGCCAATATGGCGACTGTGATTTGTCTGTCAGAACCATTAGAATTTAACAAAATACTCAATAATCCGAATTTTGCGGATATATGTTGTCGACTCGAAATCTTTATTTTTTTATGTTTTATTATTCAGGTAAGGATTCTATGTACTCCTTGACGAAATTATTAATATACGATTTGACACTGCGATAGCAGCGCAGTCCGTCGGTTCCAATGTGAAACATTCCAAAATCCACGACTACTTACAAATTAAAAATTAAGTAAATAAACATTTTCCAGTGGACTAAATTGTAAATCTAAACCATTCTCAAGTCCCCTTGAACACACACAAAAAATTTCATCAAGATCGGTCCAATCGTTTAGGAGGAGTTCAGTGACATACACACGCACACAAGAAATATATATTAAGAATGTGCATTGATTTTCTGGCTTTATATTGATTTTTTTATAGTTTTCACTTTGCTTGGAGTTGGTCGTAAAGCTATGCCAAAAGAAGCTGATATTATAGGCTATAACACTAAAAGACTATTACGTTTACTAGTAACATGTTTTATCGTTTGAAGTTATAACGTTATATAGGATGAGTTATAACGTAGTAGAAACATATAAAAATATACTACATAATATTCTATTAAAGTGCTGTAACGAGTAGGTATATAGAAAAATCAATACAGTATGTTAAGATAATGTTAATGATGAAAATAGTAGATACATATTTTACTGTATTTTTTTTATTTTATTTCTGCCAAACAAATTGACTCCATGCTGCCTGATGTTAAGCAGTCAGTGAAGTCCCATAGTGATGGCCATCATCCCCGCAGCCAGCATGGCATTATGGCATGATGGCCCTCACCTTGACGGCCTTGAGTAAAGCTTTTTCACGCCCCGCATAAAGGACCCGGGATCATAAGTAGAGGGAAACACGTGGACTGGTAAAGAGTTTCACATCTTAAAAGTATGGCAGAGATAAGCGGCGCCGAACCTTTTGGTGCGTAACGGTATCTGTTCTACCGTGTAAGAGTGGCACCTCAACCCAGCACGTGTCGTTCGGGATAGGAAAGGAGAGGGTGGGATTAGTTGAAAGAGCTCTTCGGAGCACTCACCGTGATAGATGCGGTAGAAGACAGCCATTGAGGCCACGTCTCTGCGTAATTGCAGTGACTCAAGAGTCTTAGTGGCCTCTGGATCCCCGATGATACGGAAAGCACGTCGCTGCAACCTATCGAGGGCATCCAATAAGTACTGAGCGGAGCCATTCCAAAGGTGAGAGCAGTATTCCACGCAGGAGCGAACCTGGGTCTTGTATAACAGACAAAACTGCTCCGGCGTGAAAAACCTCCTCACGTTGTTCAGGACTCCAAGTTTCCGAGATGCAGATTTGATGTCACCCTCGATGTAGTTCTTCTGGTTAAGATTTTTGCGTATGTCCATATCCAGGATATTGAAGCTGTCTTGAATCGGTAGTGGAGAGTCCAGAAGAGAGGGATTGGGAAGGAATGGAGATACCTTGGCTGAGAATTCGCACACCTGTGTTTTCTTGGCGTTGAACTCGACCAGGTTCTCATCACCCCAATGCGAGATGCAATTCAGAACCTGGTCGAGCTCAGCAACAAGTGTTCGCCTATACTCCTCAGTATCGGCTTGCTTAGCCGCAGGGTGTCCGAGATATCGCCCATGTACAGTACTGTCATCTGGATAGCAATGTTTGCCCCCCAAAGGTGAGCATATCATTGATATGCAGAAGAAAAAGCGTGGGCGATAACACGGACCCCTGAGGCATACCAGCGTTCACCTGGAGAAACTTCGATGACTCACCGTCACAAAGGACTCATATACGGCGCTCATGCAGGAAGCTGGCAATCCAGTTGCACAATCGAGGCGGCAAGCCGTAGGCTGGAAGCTTGGAAAGAAACGCACGATGCCAGACTCTATCGAAGGCTTTGGAGATGTCGAGACTAATAGCCAACGACTCCCCATGCCTGTCCATCGCCTCACCCCAAATGTGAGTGACATACGCTTGAAGATCACCCGTTGATCGTTTCGGTATGAAGCCATACTGACGATCACTGATGAGAGAGTGATCTTCTAGGTAGCGAACGAGTTGGTTGTTGATTAAACGTTCAAACACCTTGCAGAGGATAGGGGTGATAGCAATGGGTTGATAGTTGCCCGGTTCAGAACGATCTCCTTTCTTGGGAATCGGTTATACGTCCGCCTCTTTCCAAGCCTGCGGCACTACGCCAGAGGCATATGATAGGCTATACAGGCATGTAAGTATTGGAGACAACTCGGCTGCGCATTTCCTAACCACAACCGCTGGAATTCCGTCAGGTCCACTGGCTTTCCGGACATCGAGAGATCGCAGTGTCGCGCGAACATCGCATTGCCTGATTTTAATATCAGGCATGGAGTGGGTGCAGTAGGGAATCGAACGCGACTGCGCACTACGATCATCGATTCGAGAGTTGGCCGCAAAGAGATTGACAATCAGGTCAGCTTTTTCTTGCGGCCCATGGGCCAGTGATCCATTAGGGCATCGCAACGGCGGCAGTGAAGGCTGGCAGAAATTTGATTGCACGGCTTTGGCCAATCGCCAGTATCCCCGGCTCCCCGTGGGGTGCGACAAGAGTTTTTGACCAAACCGTGCAATGCGCTGTGTATCCGCTCTTATGGCTGCCTTGATGAGATGGACATTCGGATCGCGACGAGACCGAGCCCTGATCCAAGTACGGTAAGCCGACTGTTTTTGTTTAACAGCATCGGCGCACTCGCGATCGAACCAGGGCCGTACTCCGCTGCTGCTGGAGACGTCAGTGGATGAAATATAATATTCCATACCCAAGATGATTTCTCCAGCAACAGCAGACGCACTCTCCGATAGATCCCTCCCACCAAAGCAGCGTTGAGACCACTGGATGGACGCATAATAGTCTCGCAGGCCATCCCAATCCGCTGACGAGTAGTGCCACAAGCGTCGCTTTGCCTTCACTGGTTGTGGAGGTGAAGCGAATGGCACTGTAGTGCGAACCAGACAGTGGTCGGAGGAACCCAAAGGGGCTTGTACCGTCACACTGTACTGGGCCGGGTTACTCGTCAGCACAAGGTCTAACAACGAGGGCGCTTGACCCGATATAACTGGTATACTGGTGGGCCGGAGTACCAGTTGAGTCAGGTCATGCGTTAGAGCGAATGCGTGAGCAGATCGTCCCGCGTGGTCCGTTTTGGAAGAGCCCAGCCAGGTCTCATGGTGGGCATTGAAATCTCCCAAAAAGACCAACTCGGCGGTCGGAAACTGCTCCTGCGCATTATCTGCTGCCTGACTTAAGTAGTCAAACAGTCGAGTTGTCTCGGCATCTCCGGTATGGGAACGTTAAAGGCACACGTAAATCCGGGCCAATGAACCCAGATTTACGTGTACCTATAAGACAGAAAAGGACGGGTCCTCTAGGCAGCGTAGACGTCGACAGCAAATATCCGCTCTGACGAACAAGCATACCCCGGCTTTTGCGTGGAAGTTATCCTCCAGTGCATTACCGGGATAAAGCAAATAAGTCGTGTCGTCAGGACGGCGTATTTGAGTCTCGGTCAAGAAAAGCATGGCCGGTCGGGCCGTCTCGAGATGATGGTGGACGGCGTTGAGGTTCGAATGGAGTCCGCGGATGTTAGCGGCCTCCACCTCAAAAAGTGAGTTGGTGGGGAACGAAGGTGCCGCTGTTTGACCGGAACCATTTCTTGAAGCTGCCATAGAAGAAGAAAAGGGGGCGTGAAAAGAGGAGGCAGTCAACGCAGCAGCGCGTGACAGAGCGCAGAGTATTGTATTGCCATTATACTGTGAGGTATAGCGGTGGCCGACCCGCCGGACGGAAGGGCCCCCGTACCCTCCCGGAAGGGGTCGCCGGGTCCCACCGTCCGGTCACCAACCGGCATGACGAGCCACCCCGAGATTATGCGCGGCCTGGCGGGGCAGCCTCCCGAGATGGTTAATCCCAGTTGGGCCACTATACTATGCCGCGGGCGGCCAGCGGCACCACCGTTTCTACGGGTCTCCCTGGCCGGCGAATCGACCCACACTACCCACACAATGACTCCACGGATACTCTACTGGTCCCACGTATGCTGCGGTAACCGCCCCCTCAGCTAATCCTCCTCATCCTCTCCTCCTTCCCCATATGGGCAATGAAGAGAGGATGGGGAGGGTATGGTTGGACCTCCGGCTCACCGAACGAAACGCAACAGCATAGAACATACTGTTACTTTACGTCGATCTTCTGTGGGAGGGTGGTACTGCCCAAGTCAAGCTGGCCCATTCGTGCTGTAAACAGCGTGGCCCTACCACCAAATAAATTGTATTATGGCGTTATGGCTTAAGCAGCCGTGTCGTAGACCTGTGCTAAGCGTTGTAGTAATATTCTACGATATAAAACAGTTATTTGATGGACTCGATTATTAATTATTAAACACGCACAATATTATGACAAATCAGTGACCCGGAAAAAAGATGCTATATACTCCAACTTGAGTACATAACATTCTATATACTATACTCTACATTCGCTACCGGATCGCATAGGTACAGATTGCTACTTACTTAACAGTACTTACATAGTAGGTAGGTACAAAGTAATATTATAGTTCCTCATACACGTTCTCCTATAAACTTTTTTTCCTTACACAAGGGTCATCAGGGAAGATTAAATGAAGAAAAATTTAAAGAAATATCATACTAACGTAGGACAAATTACGAACGGTCATCTGACCACAAACTTGTGCTACACTAACCACATAACATATAAACATTCTTAAGATTCACAAATACATTCATTTTATTATAAACTACACGCAGGCACAGAGCAAATATTTTCCAAAATGTATATCAGAAGCTACTGCTCTTTTAAATGGGTACCGCCTATGAACAACACAGTGTTCCCGACCAATCATTAACATAAACGGCTTCATATATATATAAGCATAAATTATACTAAAATAAACCAGTGAGAGAACACATTCTAGTCACGAAACAGCTTTGTTACGTTAGAAGGGAAAAATATCAAAAATACTACGTGAAAAAGCTTTGACAAATGACATCATATTTTGTCGGTCTGTTACCGTTTTAGGCACGACTGATATACGCATAATTGAGCTCGTACTAGAGCGTATCGTGAATACTATCTAGGAGATGTGTGACGAAAGCTCCTTGGGAATATGTGCCTGGAAGGCTTTCATCTTCTCAGAATTGTGCGTTCATTGTAATATTTGTACCACAAAATGTATTCTGAAATTATGTTTCCAGAAATAAACATTCTACGTTTAATTTAATACTGGCCTGATACTTATTTGATAAGGCTGTAAATATAGCTAACTTCCTGATTTTATATAATATCTTAGGTACGCGATGGAAATTCTTTCATGCCGGTCTCCCATCACATATTCAAAATTGAGTGTGGCTCCTATTGTTGTGAATACATACATACTCGTATATGCAAAAATCATCCCAGCTTCCTCAAATTGTCTTAGTTATGGGGTAACGTGCATCTTCCTGACTACCGAAGGTACAGTTTTAAAAATAACACACTTTTTCCACTTTTGTGTACTTAATGTGAGTCGACGACATCTGGCATATCATTTTTTTCCTGTATGCTGTATATAGGACAAAGTGAATATTGAACAAAAATCAATATTGAACAAAGTGATTGTAAATGTGTGGGTCTTAAGCCTTCCTTCTTTTTTAACTCCCGCAAAACTATAACGTGGGACCTAAAAATTCATGGCGAAGAGTGGGTGGAATATTTACACCTCTGCCTTCCCCTTCGGGGATACAGCCGTGAGACAAAAAAAAAAACTCCCGCATTAGGACTAAATCCTGTGTCGCGTGGGATTTAAGAAACATACAACTAACGGACAGAATAAATACAACGAATGAAGACTCAGACTCGAAACAACAATTTATGAATTACAAATAGTGCTGCCTTGGGTGGGGATCAAACCCAGATCGCTTGGCGCAGTGTCAAGCGGCGGGGTCACCGCTTCAGCCATAACGCCAACTATGCAGTCATAATAGGCCAAATTGTTTTAAGGGTTTAATTGCCGTTTAGAATTCCGAGGAGAAAAGGACAGGTTGAAAATAAAATTCGATACAATTTCCGTACACAATATGTTTATTTTAATGTACGGTGTACATTCAGTTGCAGGGGCCTCTACTCGGCATTTGAGCTTTGGTTGAGGTTATTGTAAGACTGAGATGCCCTAAAACTTTACTTTTGTTGTATGATTATTTGTAAATAATATACGCCTACGTATAAATTGTGATAGGTAGTCGCTTTTTACTTCTCTTAATTAAACTAGGAAAGCTAGTTTCACAATTCATACTTTACACTACAGAGTTCATAAACCCTACATTAAACTGAGCAAATTCTCAGTTTGGTATAACTTCCATACATGAGGCTATTTTGGCACATGAATCTTTTATACATTTGCATTTCACATAGATTTGATTTCGTCGCGATTGAATTATGTAATTTATTATAGTCGTCTGTCGCATAGTCGCATTCACGAAACGCAACCTGAACATTCCGCAGTGCAGGCTGTGATTGCCAAGGTCAAGGCGATTGTTTAGTAATTCCCATGCAATATTCCGCTTTAATATGAGATTTTTTCCTCTAACTTTCAAGAATATAAGAATGTTAGTATTAGTTCTTGGGTGGCTCAGAAAGTACTTAAGCTTTAATATTTTCTGTTATATCTGAATTGTAGTAAAACCGACTATTGTGTTACTTGAACTTTTGTTTTTAAGATTAAACCTGATCGTTATTTGTTGTTGTTGAGCCTTTTAAAGTATATAAAGATTAAAGATAAAGATTTATTTATTCTGGCACACACATAAAAGACATTAATATGAACATACAAGGAAACAATTTATATAAAGAAGATAAATATAAAATTAACAAAAGAAAAATAAATCAAACAAACACTTTCAAGTCGAGAAAACAATTAAAAATATAAAGAAATATATGACAAAACAAAACAAAATAAAGACAGAAGTAAGTTTTTGAGTGCAGCCAAAAATATGCTAGGCGAAAGCAAGGCACCGATTTTCAATCAGGCCCTCCGGTGAGTCACGCATGTGATACCAGTAAAAGATAGCAAGGTACATATTACACTAAAAACATAAACATCACAAGGAGAACCAAATAAACTAAAAATAAATAAGTACATATGATACGTATTTAGATAAAATAGAAGATAAAATATCTATACAATATACCTACCTACATAAATATTGACTAATACATAAAGACATAAAAGTGTTAAATAGGAGGTATATTTACATAAATACATAATATGTACATTAAGTACTGTGTGATGTTGGTTAATTCGATTACTAGCGGCTCGCGCACCGTGATCTTTCGGCGCCAGAAGGGCGGGGCGACGGGTGGCGCTTGCGTGTATGTGGATATTGTTATCACTGATATGTGGAAGAATATAAATAAAACTTTGTTCCAAGGAAAATTCTTGCTTAAAGTAGTAGTAACAATCATACAAGTAATAATATTTGAATAAAACCCCTAAAAACTTCCATCTTTGACCAAATGGATAAATCGTGAGGTACGGTCATTGAACAGATTAAAATACAGCTTATCAACTGGTTAAAAAGTCATATCCCTTTGGATTAAACCGGGGATGGACATGGCAAAACTATAAGAGTTCCTAGTTTACTCCGACACCCTAAAAAGGCATTTAATACCAAACAATAATAATTAATTAAGGACAATAATAGTTTTGTCCTTAATTATTTTTCCCTTATTTATATTCACAGGCATAGCATTGGTTATGGAGATTGGATATCATGCTATTGCCAGTATCATTAGCTAAAACGTTGCTGAGACATTTACATGCCTGAAAATGTATGGTAAATTTTTACTTTTATTTGCAACAGAGCTTGCGAGCAATCCGAAGTTAATAGAATACGATCAATTACCTTCGCCTATCTTCTCAAGCGATATACGCAGCTTATTCAGATTGCTTACAGTCGTAATACGTATCCTCGCCACTTAGCCGTGCCTTTAGACGTAGCGTTTTGATTAAAAATATATTAGTTTTCCAAAGACATTTGTTTATTTTCATCATACATATTCATCTCACGGGAATAGACTTACACAGGTCAAACAAGGCAGACACTGTAGGTACTTAAGCAATCGGACACTTGATAAACATACGGAAATATTCATAAATACTAACTTGTTATAAATAAATTGCACATAAAAATAAAACAATTTTTGTCCTGGTTGGGATCGAACCATAACTTTATTAGAACTCAGGATCACAAGCTTTTAAACCACCTGGACTATCATTATTCGTAACCTTTACTCCACTTATCTGCCGTTTAATTACAATGATGTTTCTATCTTAAGACCTTGACATTAAAACAACCTTCTCGGTCAGCCTATTAAGTCGAATAATTTGTTTTCATTGCCTGACCTTTAAGGTTGTACTAAGTCCGCAGTATGTCTATTGCTCTATTTACACACGAAGGCCCTTTCTATAAATAGACTAGAGTTGTGACAAGCTGATTGGTAACATGAGAACTAAATTAAAATGTAGGTATGTAGGTACTTATTCTGCCTGCAGTTACAGTCTAGTTATAATTAATTTTATTAATGCCCACTGCAACACTCGCGTTGCTCAAAGCGTGACTAGATTTGACGTATAGTCTTTTCCTATAAGTGGACTTTCGAATACAAGAACATTTTTCGTTTCTAAACAGTTCATCCTGAGACTAGACCGTTTAAATAAACAAACAAACTCTGCTGTTTTATAATATTTAATATAGGGTTAATATGTCAGTAATAAAATCTTTGTAAAATCATATACATACGAAATGCACCGGTATATGCCTAAAACTCTGATAATATATAGATATAATAAACTGAGAATTCTTTGACAACTTTTTCGTAAGTCTATTATACGACAGCATTGTCCTATTTCACTAAAATACTTAAACTTAAGTATGGAATATTTGTAGAATTAGAAGGTCAATTTCATCAACTCTAAAGTGTTTGGGTGGTTACTTTCCTTTATGAAAAAAATAAGTTCTTGCGATTCGTCCTTGAGACTTTCGCTTAAGAAGGTGTAATACTCCGGGGGTCAGTATTATGGTGAAACCTTTTTACACCATTGAAGAACTACGTTTTTTTATATACGTTACGTTCCTTTTTGGGGCCGGTTATAGAAAATAGCTGAGTGATAGGCAAGGCCGAATTTTTGAGACGTCAATCTTGCTGCTTGAAAAAATTTTTTTTTTGTTTTGATGTAACGGCTGTAGGGATAACAGAGTTGTTGAAGTGGTAGTTTTGCCGCCTAAGATAAAACCCGGGTTTCAAGGTAAACATTTTGCATGCTCCACTAATAAAATTAATGGTATTTATTTATTTATTTTTTACAATTCCCACACTAAGAATATATTTTCTGACGTTTTAGAAGCATACCAATAACGGATGCATCACAAAGTGTTGTCTTCTGTTGGGATCGAACACATAACAAGCGACGAGGCGACCACTCAAACCACTACGCCACTTATGCATTCATTGGGTGCATGTAAAATCTCCCTAGATATACTATTTATGGTAAGAGTGGCTGTAATGTTGTATTTTAAAATACAAAACTTTGGGACAGTTTTTAAACACTAAATAAATGTGCAAACGTTTCGGTTCAAAAACATATTAGCTCACCGGGCAAACGTTGTTTTTGCCCTTTACCTTCTGATATTTGTGGTTACAGAAAAAAATTGATGCCAACCCATAGGTCATAGATATTCATAGCAATTTTCAGAACAAATACATGTAGAAAAATCACAAAAATCGGTTAAACAGTTTCGGAAAAATAAATATTGCTATTTACTAGCTTCGAATGTTATACATATTATATATTTTAAAATTTACTAAAGAATCATCAAATCAGCCTATGAATTAAGTTCGTGATCGAAAAATGTCCTACGCACGAATCTTAAAAAGGAACTCAGATGTTTTCTCAATTGTGTGATTTTTATAGATTCTGCAAAAGGTCATCAACGTTAGGTTGTTAAAATTTCTTGAAAATAATGCACTGCTCTCTGAGAACCAATACGACTTTTGCAATAATAGATCGACGGAAGACGCAGTCACGGATTTGACTAACCTTATCGTTGCTAGATTAGATGAAGGCTACAAGTGTGCTGCTGTCTTCCTAGATCTGACAAAGGCCTATGATACGATTTCCAAGCCCATTCTTTTGAAAAGAATGGAAGGTCTTGGTATCCGAGGCACACCACTAATGTGGTTCCAGTCTTATTTTACTGGTCACACTCAGAGAGTTCGCATCAACAATAAGTGCAGAGACTCTGCTTCTGTGAATTTCGGTGTGCCTCAAGGAAGTGTCCTAGGGCCGACTCTTTTCATCATATACATCAATAGCCTTTGTTCTACGGTACTTCCCAAAACCAAAATATTTGCCTACGCTGATGACACAGCATTAGTTATTTACGATAAAACATGAGATGGAGTCTATGAGGCAGCCCAGGCAGAAATGAACCATGTGTCCAAGTGGTTGAACTACAACCTACTAACATTAAATGTTGAGAAAACCAAAGTCATCAACTTTAGTGTCAATATAAAAACAAAATGCCCCAAGCAATTAACTGTTAAAATACATTCATGCACCAATAGTTCAGTCACCAGTTGCACCTGTCCTGGCCTTGAGCGAGTAGACCACATTAAGTACATTTTGGTGTGTTCTTAGACAAGCACCTTACCTGGTGTAAGCAAATAGAAAAAGTTAGCAGCAGGATAAGAAAACTCATGTTACATATTTTAAAAAATGGGCCAGATAGCAAATAAAAAGACACTGAAGATGATTTACAGCTCTCTATGCCTGTCGGTCATTTCCTACTGTATAACGGTCTGGGGAATAGCACACAAAACGTATCTATTAAAACTCGAACGGGCGCAACGAGTTATATTAAAAGTTAGTTACAAAAAACCTATTCGATACCCTACTGATATTTTGTACCGGGAGACTGGCGTACTACGTATACGACAATAGGCTACTTGACTCGTATCAAATTTGACCCAATAAATCAGTATTTCCTGTAGTATTTGACATACAAAACCTAAATATATTGATTTCAGTTAATAAAAGTGTAAGATGGCTGAATAATTTCAATTCAAAAATATATTTTTTTACTCTTTGCTTGGATCGCTGAAAACGCTATCGACCATGACGTGACGTCACGAAATTTGTAAACAAACCTTATGTCAGTTGTCAACTTGTCACTGTTGTCATTCGTGAATTTCGTGTTCCTGATCGTGGTCTTTTTTCCTTATCAAATATTCAAAACCCTTTAATCGACGTATTATTCTTTCTATTTTGTCATTTTATTCGTAAAAAAAATCATGGACGTCGTATTTGTAAAAGCAGAAAGCACAAATTTACCAATGTCTCGCATGTTTTTATCACTCGGTACCCTAATCCGCAACTTTCCCGTGGTCTTTATTGATGTATTTTTGCATTCTCGCACAATACAATAATGGTAATTACTATATTTTCCGTGTAAATTTGTCGAAACAATGATTTATAACAATGTTGCACGCGCGATAACTACCTATACTCCTTCTCTTCTCGACCTTATTCTAGTTTCTTCTTCCAATCATGTTCATAGGCATGGTCAATGTTCAGCTGACGCATTTTCCTATCATGACCTCATCTATCTCTCTTACAGTATACGCCCACCTAAACCAAGGCCAAGGATAATTCTGCAGCGCAATTTTGGTGGGATGGATCATGAAAACCTTCGTGAGGATGCCATTAATATAGATTGGGAGTCATTGTTTTCCTCAGATTGCGTCGACACTAAAGTTCATATCTTAACAACTCAATTAATCCAGTTGTCTGACGTGCATGCACCAGTTCGTGCAATCAGAATTAAACATTTACCTGCGCCGTGGCTGACAGAGGACATTAAAAAGATCATGGCGAAGAAATGTGCAGCAAAGTCAAGATTTAAGCAGAAACCAACTCCTATAAACCTTGAAAAATACGTAGCTATCAGAAATCACTGCAACAAGGTGTGTAGGAAAGCACAACGCCAATATGTCCATAAGTCAGTTGAAAACGGTGATCCAGCAAAGGTCTGGAAATTTCTCAAAACTTTGGGTGTTGGTAAGACACAGCAAAAATCAATTCCAAATAATCTCAATATTGACTCTCTCAACATACATTTCTCTTCCTCGTCCAAGTTTGATGAAAATATCAAAAGTGACACTCTACAGCATCTTTCATCTTTACCAACCCCAGATTATTCTCATTTTATCTTCTCTCAATTCTACGCTTGTGATGTTAAGAAGAGCATTCTGGAAATCACGTCTAATGCAATCGGTAATGATTGTGTAAGCCGCAAAATGATCCTTCCCATCCTTGACGAAATCCTTCCAGTCCTATGCAACATTTTGGATCAGTCGATTTCCTGCGGCATCTTTCCCTCAGCGTGGAAAGAAGCACTGATTATTCCCCTGCCTAAAAAACCCAAACCTTCTACTTAAGCAGATTACCGTCCTATATCCATATTTCCATTCCTTTTAAAAGTCCTAGAACGTCTCATCCATACACAACTAAGTTCCTTCCTTCGTGAAAATTCCCTCCTAAATCCATATCAATCAGGTTTCCGACCTGGACACAGTACCACCACGGCTTTAGTTTGCGTTACAGATAATATTAGGCAAGGAATGGACATTGGCAATCTAAGGGTGTTATCGTTACTTGACTTTAGTAATGCGTTCAACACCGTAGATTTGCACATCATGCTTGGCATCCTCAGCTCTCTTAACATATCTCCATCGGTAATTGACTGGTTTCAAAGTTACCTGTTTGGTCGCTGGCAATGTATCCGCATTGAAGATACTTATTCCACTTGGTCAAACACGAATGCAGGTATACCACAGGGTGGCGTGCTATCCCCTTTACTCTTTGCAATATTTATAAATGCTTTTTCAAACAAATTAGTTTCATCCTACCACCTTTACGCAGATGATTTACAAATTTACACGCAAGTTCCCTTTGACAAGCTAGCAGAAGCCTGCAAGACTATTAACTCGGACCTCGAGCGAATTTGTGAATGGACTCAGAAATATGGACTCGTCGTAAACCCCGAAAAAACCCAGCTGATTGTTATTGGCAGCCCAAGATTATTAGCTAAAATTGTCTGGTCTGATCTACCACAAATCAGTTTTAATGGTAAATATCTATCATTTAGCAAAACTGTTAAAAATTTGGGTATACATATGGAAGAAACAATGTCTTGGCGAGTTCAGATACAAGAAACAAGTCGAAAACTGTTTGCTTCAGCCGCGTCAATACGAAAGTTACGCAATTTCTACTAAGCTGCTACCAAGATTGCGCTTGCACAGTCTTTGCTTCTGCTGATCCTTGACTACGCTGATGTCAGCTATATTGACCCTACCGAGGAGCAATTAAACAAACTTGAGCGTCTCCAAAACTTCTGCATACGTTTTATATTTGATTTACGCAAATATGATCATATTTCAGAATAACAGGCTCAAGTGGCTTCCGATTCGCCTTCGCAGAAATACTCACATTCTTACATTGCTGTATAATATCCTGTTTAATCCCAACAGTCCCTCTTATCTTAAAGAACGTTTTAAGTTCCTTCATGACACACATTTAAGGTCCTTGAGGTCGTCTGAGGACTTGAAGCTGGAGATGCCAATGCATTCCACTAATTATTTTGACAAATCTTTTACAGTCCAAGCTGTGCGCCTGTGGAATGCATTGCCTTTAGACATTCGTAGAGCAAAATCGCTAAGTATATTTAAAGGTTTGTTAAAAACGCACTATCTTTCGTCCATTTGACATCTTTCATGGTATTTATCCACTTGACCGCTAGCGCCAATTCGCCGAATTCGCTAGACCGCTCACGTTCTAAACAAAATGTCGCGCCGCCGCTCGCCAGATGGGCGCGCTAACATAAACATTTATTGTTGATAAGTCGGTAACATGAGTAAGTTGAAGTGATGTTTTCCTTCAACCTTATAAATGACTCGTTCAAGTCGTATGAATTCTTTGTTGACATTTAGTTTCTAATTTATTATACTTAGTAGCGAACATTGACTCATTTTGTGTATTTTAAACAGGATTATTTTAAAAAGTAAATCGATGACATACATATTTTATGAGTTTTCACTGTAGAAGGGTTCTATCTACACCGAATTAAATAAAAAAAACATGTATCATAGTATAAAAATATTTAATTACACGCATACGATTAGCACGTAATCACGGAGCTCGCGAAACAAATGGTGGCATTGGACATCATTTTTTCGTTCCGGGTTAACGATTCTAAGACTCGCTTCGTATTTTTAGCATGAAGAAATATTCAATGATTTGAATAAAACAAAGACAAATGATTAAAAACATTACGTAATAGAAAGAAACAGTAAATTCAGACCGAGTATAGCTCTGTAACCAAAAAGGGAAAATAGTCACTTGTGCGCGGTCTACGGAATTTCGAAAAAGGGAGAATAGTCACTTGTGCGCGGTCAAGCGGTTATAGTAGGCATGTATTATATATATATTATATATAAATATCGTTGGTCTCGCGGCATAAATGTGCGCGTGGGATCGGGAGGTCCCGGGTTCGATTCCTGGGTCGGGCAGTGTTATTGGGTTTTTCTGTCACGAAATTCTCAGTAGCAGCTCGGAGTCTGGAAATGTGCCCGGTACGGCAATAGGCTCGCCCCTTATTACGTGGGACTAAAGTATATCTGGCGAAAAGTGGGTCTAGAAATACACATCTGCCAACCCTTTCGGGGATAAAAGGCGTGACTATATGTATGTATATATTATTGTATGTCTACGAACTTCTTGTTTTTTAGTAAGTATATTATTCTGGTTGTCTTTGAAACTGCACCATTTATCGCACAAGGCTTATTTACCATCTGTCCATCCTAAGGTTGCCTGGAAGAGATCGCTTTCAGCGATAAGGCCGCCATTTGTACATTCTGTTTGTGTTCTGTTTTGTTTTATAATGTAATTTTTGTAAGGTGTACAATAAAGAATAATCTATCTATCTATCTATTTTCAATATGTCAAATTATTGTTTACAAGGCGAATGACGCCACAACACAGATAATCTATACACTAACATGGCGGACAGCGTTTTCGCCAGTTTAGGAGAAGCAAATTTTTTAAATTATGTTTTGCTGATTTATAGGCCCCAAAAATACGGTTATATTTTTTTAAACCTAATTGAAAGATTAAATGCATTGCTTGGTAACTATTATATTAACCAAAATCTACGTTAATACAACAATGTTTGTGTAGGGTCAACTGAAACGATGACTGGTTAGGTTAGGTTAGAACTGCGACCACAACGCAGAACCGAATTCTACTTATTTCGCTTAATTCAGGCAGTGTGTATTATTTTTAAAAGACTTAAGTTTCTATGGAATTAGTTTTAATACAATATTATTACTTGCAATATTATTATTAGATTTTCAAACGTTGTTTGTAAAATGATCTTTTGTCATACGTTTTTAGTTAAACAATAGTAAACCCTTCCAGCTTTTGTGACGGAACATTAATGATGTGTGTGTTTTGCAAGGGCAGGATGAACATTTTATACAATTCTTTGGTATAATGTCAAAAGCGATTTCAAAAGCTAAGAATTTTAAGGATTGTGTGTTTCTAATAGAAAGTGATACTGTGATACATAATATGTGGCATTTGACAGGTTTACATTTTGAAATTTGTACTCCTTGAACATTGCTTTTACTTTGTGTCGCAGTCGAGAAGAAAAATCCAGTGGCGAATATCCTTTTTCCCTTGGATTGCTAAAAAAGATTTTACCTCTACTACATACACTCACTCGCTATATAAACTTAGGCTTTTGCGGCATATTTTAAGTCCGAGTATTGTCATATGTAACAATGTTCTACTAATGCCATATTAATCCTGCAAATATGCTTAAAAGTTTGGTTTTGCTTACAGCATCAAATTTGAAGCAAAGTTCGTTGGTTATTAATTTTTAGAGATAGCAATTCGAGAATAGACTCAAAAAAAAAATTCGCCTTACAATAATTTTCGATAGCTATAATATTTTTATAAAAGGATATCGCCCAGGGTACGCTTTCCAGTATTATCAGACTTCTACGCAACTCCTGCCATGCGGTATTTGCAGCTTAAAAGAAAGGTTAGACAAGGTTAAATAAATTTTAATATATTTTAGTTTCCGTTACTACTATAAAATACTTATATAATTTCCCTGATCGACTATTTACCAAGCTCTATAAAACTCGTGAACTTAGCTTTGAAAATTAAAACTACTGCTTAAAATCTTTCTATCTCCATCATTAAACATAGTACCATTAAGTAGCTGCCATAACTTTCCGTCTCCATAAACTAACACTATAAGCAACATTCTTATCGCGTGTTTTGCTCAGACTTCATATGTCATTTATACTTTCGTATCATTCAGTTTCACGTAAAATGTCGTATTGATCGGTTCGTCGCCTCGTCTCCACGCCAGACGCATTTACAATATGCGATCAATTGACGAGTTTTATTTCTTAGAAAGCCATACGTCAATTTTATTGAAACGATATCGAACAAAACAAAATATTTGCTCATTCATTTTACTTGCACTTGTGAGATGTTAAAATTGATTATGGTATTGATATAAAATAAATTTATGGTAAATATGACACTCATATTTTATTTTATTTTTTTTGACAATTTTTTACCGGGCACACCGGTAATTTATCCAATAAAACTTCCAATGCATTTAATGATGCTCTTGGTTCTATGATTCTTCGGAGTTTTGTGACATGATTGTGGGCTCGACTTTCAGACGGCACAAACATTTATATGATCTACAATTGGCATCGTTGATTCAGAATGATATCTGTGTGAATTGATGCGTATCTGTTCAAAAGGACAAATAACGTCTCAAGACAAACGGTGGTACCTTCTAACATAGTTATTTACGATAAAACTACATTACTTATATTACTACATTTATTTACCGCACTTGTGAAAGATCTTCTCAACAATAATTTAGCATTCTGCTATAAATATTGCTATTCAGTTAAAAATTATCATAGGACGTATCTGTTGTCATATAATAATAATCGTCATTCGCCGTTATTTTGCACTACTTCTGCATTCATTGTTTTAATTTTTCATATGCACTCTGTGTTTTGTACAATGTTTATATCGCGCGTGCGCACTTTGTATGCATTATAGCTTGCTCTGAACATTTTTGTAAATATTCAAACTTGCAGTTACTATGTTTAAATGTTAATTATTATAAAATATGTTGTTTTAAATATTCAGACGCTTGCTGCCTTATTCGGTATAGTCGTAATACAATAGCGCACTCATATCTGTTGTCGCACATTAAATACAACTTGGAGCAGATTTGGTTTGCTGTAATCTTTCTGGACATTAGCGTTTATTTAGTAGTTCTTACTTTTACTACACATGTATTGCAGTTTATACGTTTGCGACATCCATTATGTCACACGATATAACAGTATACTACCAAAATTGTAGGGGCGTTAGATCCAAACTAAATATGATGTACATGACTATTCTATCGAATTGCTATGATATTTTTATACTCACTGAGACTTGGTTAACACCACAAATTTTTGATACTGAATTTATTGATCAGCGCTATGTTGTTTATAGGTGTGATAGAGATCTTTCTTGTTTGTAGCTAAACACAAACAAGATAGACGGAGGATTTACGTTCTACATGCGTAACTTTTGATACTGTGTTTTGCTCATGCATAGAACACATACTTATACAGTAACCTGGCAAGGGTCATGATAAGTATATATTTAGCGTTGCCTTTTTTCCGCCTAGAACACATGAGGACGTTTACCTTACCTATTTCGAAAAATTGCAATTTTTTATTGAAACATTTTCGTATAACATTTTTTTTCTGTTTTGGTGCTGTTAATCTACCCTATATCGAGTGGCTGCCTGCAGTTAATTCTGAGACTGAATTAGCATTTATCTGTACCGGTAATTTGTCTGTTTGTCATGCTCTTATGAATGCTTACCAATTTGATAGCTTTAAAAATTATAGGGGTAATATACTAGATTTATTGATTAGTAATAATGACTGCCCTTCATTTGCACCCTCAAACGTATTGTAGCCAGTTCACAATTATCATCCTCTTTTCTGCACTGTTATTAAATATAAACCTTCGCTGCAGCTAATGCATCCAGCAAAAATAAAAATATAACTTTTATAAGGCGAACTACGACTGCATTAATGAAGAGTTAGATAACACAGATTCGAATATGCTTTTTCGTGGACTATGTGCCGAGGAAGTTGTGAATATATTTTATGAAACAATTTTTAAAATAAAAAAAGCTCATACACACTGGCTATCACGCTCAAACAAATATCCAATTTGATTCTCGAAGTCATTAATAAGAATTTTTAATAATTAAAACAAGGCCTGGGTGAAGTGGAAATCCTACGGTAACATTTCGGATTACGAACAATTTTCTTTTAAATATGATTATCGTAAATATATTAATTCTATACAAGACAATATCAAAAATAATATAAAATATCTTTGGAGTTACATTTCACATCGTAAGGGTAATGTCGGTATTCCAGATATCATGTATTATAAAGACCAAAGCTCTAGTAGTCCAGGGGAGATATGTTACATGTTTATGACATACTTTCAATCAGTTTACGAAACCTCTAATCTAAATTTAAGTGAATGGGTGGCTCCTACCGAGTGTGGGGAAAATGCTACTATTATTTCAGAATATTTAAAACTTCTGTCTGCTAACTTTCAGAGTTGCTATGTGTCTTTATAATAATCTTAGGTCTAGGTTAAAGTTGGTAGTGTTTTACTTATGTAGAACTCCAAGAATAAATGTTATTGTTTGAAAAAGAACGTACATCTACTAAATTTTAAATATTTACATTATCCAAGACTTTATTAAAATCAAAACCTCAGTTAATGCAATAGATACAAGCCTCAAGCATCGACACCTTGTCCCAAAGATAAATAGATACTCAGGTTTGTGGAGAAGACTCTACAAACTAGTATATCATGTATAGTCTTATCACGCTACAGCTAAACCAACTCTACGTGTAGAATTGATGAATGAAATTCGCTACACGGAGTGCAATAAGGCATGTGCCACACTGCAAGGTAAGTGGAATGTCTAAAAACACACTGAACTTGATTTAGTATTGGGAAATCAAATACTTCCATTAAATTAAGTATGCTGAAGCAAGAAACATACAAGAAAACATCGTGAGGAAACCTGCAGGTCTGAGAACTCTTCATACTGTTCTCGAAAGACATGTGAATTCTGCCAACCCGCACCTGCGTGGTGGCCTTGCCGTTCTCATAGCGAGAAGAGGCCCGTGCCCAGCAGTGGGACAGAATAAAGGGCCAATGATGACGAAAAAATTGTTTGAAGATAGGGAAATATTACTGCCACTTAGCCGTGTAATATCCACAAGAATGAACGTTTGATAATCACGAAAAAGAAAATTCTCATGCGAATAAATATAATCTCATAATACTTCTGAATGTATATATGTATGTACATACATACATAGACTATGTATGTATGTATGTACATACAAACATAGACACACGCCTGTTTCCCGGAGGGGTAGGCAGAGACTACGGAACGCCATTTGCCACGATCCTGACATATCTTTCTTGCTTCATTCACTCCCGTCAGATTTCTCATGCATGCTCTTCTGTTCAGGGTACTTCTCACCAGTCCTGTTTTTAGGATGTCTCCAATCTGGTCAGAGAACGTCCGCCTAGGTCTTCCCCTTCGTCCTGTGCCTTCCACACTTCCCTTATATATCTGCTTGGTCAGTCTTTCGTCATCCATCCTCTCCACATGCCCAAAGCATCTTAGCATACCTTTCTCGATGCTTGTCACTACATCTTTTTTTACCCCACAACACTCTCTTATCACACAATTCTTTACTCTGTCAGTCAGAGAGACACCACACATACTTCTCAGTGCTTTCATTTCTACAGCATTTATTCTACTTTCATGACTCTTCTGCCATACCCAACTATCACTACCATACATAAGAGTAGGTACTAACACCCCTCTATGCACAGCCAAACGTGCCTTTTTGGACACGTTTTGGCTATTCATAAACGCCTTCAGAGCTCCATTCACTCTATTACCTGCATTAACTCTTATTTCAATATCTTCTACATTCTTACCATCTCTTGTAAACAGCGTACCTAAATATACAAACTCATTCACTTGCTCCAATCGCTGTCCATCGATCATAACATTACAAGCCGTAACGCATTCCTCCTTTTCAAAAACCATAACTTTCGTTTTACTTACATTCACTTTCATTCCTTTCCTCTCTAACGCACCATGCATGATTGTTACCATCTCCTGCAACTCCTCCGCTGAAGATGCAAGTATAACCTGATCATCAGCATAAAGGAGGCATTTGACAAGTAACTCGTTCATCCTTAATCCACAATCACTATGTTTCAAGTCTTGCAAACAACTGTCCATGAACAGGTTGAACAGCCACGGCGACGCTACACATCCCTGTCTTACACCTGTGTTGATGGTAAACCAGTCAGTGTATGCCCCGTTTATCCTCACACAAGCTCTAGAATCCTCATAATGGGATTTCAGAGCTCGAATGAGGCTGCTGTTCAACCCATACATCGACAGTACCGACCACATTTCATTCCTCACCACTTTATCATAAGCCTTTTCCAAATCCACGAATGCGCAGTAGACCTTTTGACCTTTGGCCAAAAATTTCTCGGCTATGCATCGCAAGGAAAAGACTTGATCCGTACACCCCATACCCTTTCAGAATCCCACTTGCACATCCCATATTTTCTTGTCGGTTACTTTCATAACTCTTTCAATCAGTACCTTCGCATACAATTTGCCAACAATGCTGAGAAGGCTGTTGATGTCTCTGTCGTCGTTCTTGCAAATAATCCTTCAAAAAACTCTTTCCATCTCTTCAGCAAACACGATTCACCATTCAGTATATTTCCATACTTGTCTCTGATTGCTGTGTATTCTGAGGATTGAGTTTTTCCTCGAACTGCACGAAGGGACTTCCAGAAAAACTGAATGTTTCTCCAAAAGTCGTCAGATAATCTACTATCAAACGAATCTTTCTTTTCCTCTTTTTTCCTTTTAACCATTTCTTTCACTATTATTTTAGACCTGACCTCCTTTCTTGCTTACATAGATGATGTCATCACTAATTGCCTTTCCCATTCTTTTATTTGCTCTGGCAGCCAACCAATCTAACCACGCTTTCTTCTTCTCTGATACTGCTGATTGTACATCCTTGTCCCACCATGTATTTTTAACCTTTCGTAGTTTCCTTCTCTTGATCACACCACATACTTCAGACGCTACACATACTACATCTTGTTTAAAGGAATGCCATAATTCTTTCATATCATTTATGCCATCGAACCTCTCAAATCTTGCTATCAATCTTCGTTTATACTCATCTTTCACATCGTTTTCTTGCAGATTTTCTACTTTTATTCTTTCCAAGACCCTCTCTTGATTATTTTGTCGGTGTCGCTATATTCTAAAGAGCCCACTTATCCGCTTTAACACCAAAAAGTGGTCTGTATGGATGCCGATTCTTGGAAAAACTCTCGTATCCAACACATTTATTCGCAGTCGTTCATCTACTATTATAAAATCAATCATACTTCTTCTAACATTTTTCGCCTCACGTGTATACAAATGTATCCTTTTGTGATCAAATATGGTGTTTATCACACAAAGGCTCCACTCCAAACAAACCTCAAGCAGTTCTTTTCGTTCACACTCTTATCACCGAATCTACCTAAAACCCTTTCAAATCCATCTCGCTTTACTCCCACCCATCCATTGAAATCACCTAACAAAATCAATCTTTCGTTATCCTTACAGGTCCTCAGAATCTCTCTTAAACTCTCCCAAAACTCCTGCCTTTCGTCTTTTTCTTGTTGTGACATACCCTTTACTATATTGACCGGGACGTAAACCCCTACAATAAGAAGATGAGTAAGTTCTACTTTCATTCTCGTCCATAGTAGCCTTGCATTTACACATTCAAACTCTTTTACACACTCATTCATTCGCGCAGACAGTATTAAACCAACTCCCTTGCAGGCTCTGGTGGTACTATCTACTCCGGACCAATACGCCGTGTAGCTGCCATGCTTGGTAGTGTCACATCCTTTCTTTTTTGTTTCATTCACACACAGAACAGCAATCTTTCTATCATCCATCATCTAGCATACTTCATCCAATTTTCCGTCCATTCCACCGCCAACATTCAATGTTGCAAATCGGTTTTCCGTAGGCCGCTTTTTGGGTTGCGAACCGCGTCGCCGCCATTTGAAGAATAATTAATGTCTGTCCTCATAGCGTTCCCACGAGTAATAGGTATTTTAAAGGTCCATCCCCGCAGAGCCCTGTACGGGGGTAAGATGGAATCCTAGCTGTGCCCTGTGACCACCAACACAGGCACCCACCGTTTGAGACCAGCTTGCCCTCTGGCCACGCGTCCCTCGGCACGGGTCGGTTTACACCTTAGATCGGGGTTTTGTGTCGGGTATGCTCCCTGAAAGTTGGTTTAATTTCGGAGTTTTCCTTCTCCTAGACAGATTGCCAACCAAGGCTAACGAGGCCCATCTCCCCGAACGTTTGGTTTAATTTCGGAGTTTTCCTTCTCCTAGACAGGTTGCCAACCAAAGCTAACGAGGCCCTTTTCCCCGGAACACCGTGAGGTAATGAATGTAAACGTGAATAAAATTGAAAAAATATTCAAAAATAATCCTACAAAATTTGAACACCAATCCGAAGAATTAACAATTTAAGGATAAGTACTTCGAATGTATATCCATCGTACACGCAAGTATTCTTATACCTAAGGCTAGCGTGGATAAGCCCAATGTATCTCCTTGAAGTATGTTTGTTTCATCCAAAGCGTGAAACAATCAGATAGTGTGGACCCGGTCTAAACAGTAGGTAGGAACGAACTGAGTATCCAATCTCGTTGCGTATTTCCATCCCTCTTGCGAACATCCGCGGATGTAATGCAATTATGTGTACGTGCTCCAACACGGGTGTTTGTAAACTTTGCCGGATTTGTACATTCACTTACTGAATGTTGCCTATTAATTTACAAGACTATTGGTGCTCACTTCAAACAATTGCTGCAACGTGAAAGTACGCCGTTGACGAATTTATAATAGATGAACTCGAGTGTAACTTTTACATACATACATACAACTTGTTGTTTTTAATTGTGAAATATGAGATTTATTATTTTTGGAATATACTGTTATGAGTAGAACAAATAGCTTGTTAGACCAAGCAGTGAATGCTCAAAAAAGCCAGTGGACTTATTGAATCTTCATATAAATTTACGAACCGCAATTTTGACTATCAGTGTGCATGCTGATTTGTATTTCGTACACATATGTGTGTTTCGTTTCTTTCTGGTGATAACTGAAGTATATTAATATGTATCTGGCTAATATGAGACCCAATATAAAAATGGCTCCATTGACTAAAATTTCACTTTAAGTTAAAAGTAACCCTTCGTAAATTAGTACATTTGAAAGTTGATTTGGAGTTCTCCACTTTTAAGGTTCAATTTTATTTTTAACGTGAGCAGTTTCTGGTGACCTCTTTTTCTCGTTTTCCTTTTTTTTTGTTTTTCATCTGCCCTTTTTTGTATAAATCTTTCTACTACAGAGCTAAACTGTCGATATAGTTTTTGCTTCAGCCGGCTCAAAGCTTTGGAACACGGATGAGATTTTCTCATATCTTCGGATCACACGCACTCACGCGCGTGCTTCTCCCCTTCGATTTGTTCTTAACTAACTTTGTACAATGCTCAGATTTCTTATCAAATTCTTGAAGCAGACTAACTTTCCAATAACTCCGTATATTCTTTTAAGAACGTGTGTATTGTTTTTTGTTTTATTTTACTTCGTTTTGGCTGTATTTCATTTACTTTATTGGCTGAATAATGGTTTTATGTATTTTGTGTTTCTGTTTGGTAATTTTGCTGAGTATAGAAATGTATTATGTGAATTTAGGGAGATATGAATGTTGAAAAAAGATGTTTCTGCTGGATAGGTACATAAAACTTAACAATCTTAATATATAAAATCCTTGCGTTACTGACTGACTGACAGACACGCTACAGCCGAAACTATTGGGCATAGGAAGCTGAAATTTGGCATGTATGTTCCTTGGGGACCGCAAGGGTGCACTAAGAAGGGATTTCTCGAAATTCCCACGGGATCGGCCAAAACGGGTAAATTAAAAAAAAATGCAGGCGTAGCTGCTGGCGTCCTCTAGTCTGTATATAAAATTATTGCTTTACTGACTGAATGACAGATAAGCTACAGCCACAACTATTGAGCGTAAGAAGCTGAAATTTGACATGTGTGTTCCTCGGGGACTGTACAGCTGAACTAAGGCAGGGTTTTCTGAATTTTCCAAAGAATTGGGCGGCAATACCTAATTCAAAAGAACGCGCGTAGTTTCGCGTATCCTCTAGTAGAAAATTATGTTAAGTTACCAAAATAACAACATATTATTATAAATAAATGTACCTATTGGGGGTATAATAAGATTTCAGAGAATATCTCAAAATATATCATTACAAAGACTAATCTTTACTTACTAGTATTAAAGGACTGACATTTGCCGTGTGGTTGACGGCATAGAATACAAGTGTCACCACCCCCTATCTTCCCGTGGGTGTCGTAGGAGGCGACTAAGGGATAACACGATGCAAATACCATCTTTGCGAAGAGACGGAAAACTCGACATCAAACCCTATATGACTGCCTCGTTGGTCTCGTGGCATAAATGTGCGCGTGGGATCGGGAGGTCCCGGGTTCGATTCCTGGGTCGGGCAGTGTTATTGGGTTTTTCTGTCACGAAATTCTCGGTAGCAGCACGGAGTCTGAAAATGTGCCCGGTACGGCAATAGGCTCGCCCCGTATTACGTGGGACTAAAGTATATCTGGCGAAGAGTGGGTGTAGAAATACACCTCTGCCTGCCCCTTCGTGGATAAAAGGCGTGACGATATGTATGTATGTATGTATGTAAAGGACTGACATCTAGTTTCAGTATACGATACGTGAGTATTACGTACGGTTATTTGTGTAGGCGTATAAATATGATGATGTTCTAACCTTTTCTAAAGGCAATTCAAAATAAAAATACTGATTGCTTCAAACATGTTAGTCATATCGGTATGTATAGGTAACGTTTCACAATTCAAGAGCCACAATATTTTCAAAGCGTGCTTCAGCGAGAGCTTCAGGGCACCTTCCTTACTTTATCTTAATTTTGTCACTTTTATTTTTGTTATTTGTTAGACATCGACTTGAATGTATTTTTTTAAGGTTGCTCACAGCCAAGTGCTAGCCGCATTTGTGAGCCTCAGTCATCGCATAACATAACATAACATAACTTTACGCCCTTTATCCCCGAAGAGGTAGGCAGAGGTGTATTACCACTCACATTTCGCCAGTTATGTTTAGGTCCCATTGTAATAGGGGGTTAGCCTATTGCCATCTACCGGGCACATTATTTTAGCGAGCGATAATTAACATTTCAGGTATAATTTGATCATTGGTTGTAGAAACATCTAGTAAAACTATATCTTTTGCTTATTCACTATCATAGAATATGCAGACAATGGATATCAAAACTTCATTTTGTCGTTCGAGCACACTGGATGCTTACACAAACTTCAACTTCGTGTCAGTGGCATTATCTATATATTAAAAGAATTTGTGTTTTATAATACGAGTTGGCCAGCCCGTTCTACCCAATCGATTCGCATGATTTTTTAAGTTTAAATGAAAGCTCTCGCTGCATAGATTTGTCATCAAGCATTAGAAATAACCTAACTTGCACATTCATCAAGTTATATATGCAAAAACTGTTTTCTCCCATACATTTTTTACGTTTTCGTAGCCGTAGTCAATGACTTTCTGCTTCTATATATCTGGTTCTCATTGAGGTAGGCGGTTCGTTATAGGCCTAAAACACGCGCTGAAAAGAGCTGTTTCATTAAATGGTATGCTCATTTAAATTGGGTAAGTTTGAAGGAAGATAGGTGTGGACATTGAACTTATTTTTCAATATTTTCATATAAATTTCTTAAGATTCCATTGCTTTCTCTCTACATGGACGGTTCTAAATTCAAAAATATTTTTATGGCATCTAAAAAGTTCCTTGCGGTAACTGCCAGGAAAAAACGTTATGCCTCCTTAAGGTGACCTTGCCTTACTTTCATACGAGTGTGAGTGTGGTGGTGTGTAAAATTATATCCGATGCAGGTCAAATTATCACTATAGTGAATTATCGCTGATGACAGGTAATATTCCCCGAATGTTACCAGTTAACCCTTAATGCTGGGTGAACTAATTTTTCGTGTTTTTAAATTACGGACTTTCTTCGGGCATCTAAATTTTTTTTTATGTGGAACATATTACATAGGTTCATAGTACTATTGTCATATAATTATATTATTACAAGTGGTAGTTATGGTAGAAATTGTAGTTTTGGTAAGAATAGTAGTTTTGAGAGAAAAGGTAGGTACTTTTGGTCAGCACCGGCGGTTTTGGTAGAAATGGTAGTTTTGAAAAATGGTAGATATGATAGTGTTAGTACGAATAGTAGTTTTAATAGGAATAGTATTTTCGGTGGGAATAGTAGTTTTGGTAGAAATTGTATTTTTTGGCATATATTGTAGTTTTGGTAGCAATGTTACTTCCGATTGCTACCAAAGCTACCATTCCTACCAAAACTATAAACGTCATCATTGCATTTCTAAATTATGATGGATTATCACACCCATACACAAAACAAAATAAATCGTGCTTCTCATAGACATATTTAACTGGATAACAGAAATAAAACCTATTTTCTTACTTATAAAAAGAAGTTGTTTTTCTATATTTTTAATTTTGATAGTAAAATATTGACAAATAAAGAAAAAAGTGAAGTTAGCGTAAGTTATTTACTTAAGTTTTTGATTTAATAGCGTATTTTTTGTGAGTAGTTGTGTTTTCAATTAAAATGATGGTTCTTGGAAGGAAAATGAAAAATGCTCAGAGAAAGTTTGAACAAAGAATCTTGGTCAATGACGGCCCTGTTGGAGATATGGTACCGTATGGTCCTCCTACCATAGAGCATAGATATTTACATTGAGGCACATTTCTTATGGGCGCTCTGTAGACAAACTTTCTGTGACCAGTGTGACCCATATTGCCGCTTGGCGGCGTGGCAGTCGCGCTGTGACAGCTGTCTCTACGAGTGCAAGAGAGACGAAAGTTTCTCCTGTGTATCTTAACTACGAGAGCAAGAAATACGGAGAACGACGCCAGCGCCGCCAACGGCGCCAACTACGTACTACACTGACAACCGTCAATACGCCAGTTGGAATCGGCACACGAAATCCTTAAGAAATGGGCTTCTATTATGATAATCTGTATTCATTGCCGCAAGGAACTTATTAGATGCCATAAAAATATTTTTGAATTTAGAACCGCCCATGTAGAGAGAAATCAATGGAATCTTAAGAAATTTATAAGAAAATATTGAAAAATAAGTTCAATGTCCACACCTATCTTCCTTCAAACTTCATTGTTTAGAGTCAGCTGTTACAGCGCGACTGCAACGCCGCCAAGCGGCAATATGGGTCACACTGGTCACAGAAAGTTTGTCTACAGAGCGCCCATAGGAAATATGCCTATATATCTATGCTCTATGCTTGCGGCAACTGCCAGGAAATACCGTAATGCCTCCTTAAAGTGACCTTGCCTTACTTTCATACGGGTGTGAGTGTGGTGGTGTGTAAAATTATACCCGATCTTGGTAAAATTATCACTATAGTGAATTATCGCTGATGACAGGAAATATTTCCCGAATGTAACCAGTTAACCATTAATGTTGGGTGAACTGATCTGTGTGGTTGAGGAATAGTCCCCCTTTTTTATCTCGCGATGAAATTCAGTTACGGACTCCGCCAACTCTGTACCGAATTTGGAGCAGGCCAGTATACCCGCGACCCGAGGAATTTTCCCAAAATGTAATGAAATTTCCGCCTAATGTTGGGAAAATCAACCCTACAGACGGGTAAAATACGTTTTATGTTAGGAAATATTTTAAATTACGGCCTTTCTTCGAGCATTATATTTTTTTTATGTGGAACATATTACAGCGGTTCATAGTATTATTGTCATATAATTATATTACAAGTGGTAGTTATGGTAGAAATTGTAGCTTTGGTAAAAATAGTAGTTTTGAGAAAAAAGGTACACTAGGTACTTTTGACAACACCGGCGGTTTGGGTAGAAATGGTAGTTTTGAAAGAATTGTAGATATGATAGTATTAGTACGAATAGTAGTTTTGGTACAAAAAGTAGTTTTGATAGAAATAGTATTTTCGGGATTATTAGTAGTTTTGGTAAAAATTTTAGTTTAGGCATATATGGTAGTTTTGGTAGCAATTTTAGTAGTTAGATAATTATAATTATTTAGACTGGAATACCTAAATATAACATACTTTAGAAGTTGTCCCTTAAACTGTTAGTTCGTATCAATAAGAAACACCGTCACACTTACACGAATTAGACCATATTATGTTAAGAACCACTGAACCGTATTTGATTGAACTTGCTCTGTTCCCTAAGTTGGAGTGAATGTTAGTCAATACAAGAAACAGTCTCATTTCGATCAGTAGTTTTGGAGATTTTCGTAGACAAACATACATACATCTTTGAAATTTTGTGTATATATTTGGAAGTCCTAACAGATTAACATATATTATATGAAAATTACGCAATTCCAATAATATTACATACATACATATCGAATTGATATCCACCTTTTTTGAAGTCGTTAATAAGAGCTTTATTTCAGTTATACATACTTACATAGTCTCACGCCTATAACCCCGAAGAGGTAGGCAGAGGTGTATTTCTACACCCACTTTTCGCCAGAATACTTTAGTCCCACGTAATAAGGGGCGAGCCTATTGCCGTACCGGGCACATTTCCAGACTCTGTGCTGCTACTGAGAATTTCGTGACAGAAAAACTCAATAACACTGCCCGACCCAGGAATCGAACCCGGGACCTCCCGTTCCCACGCGCACATTTATGCCGCAAGACCAACGAGGCAGTCGTATAGGGTTTGATGTCGAGTTTTCCGTCTCTACGGAAATATGGTATTTGCATCGTGTTGTCCCTAAGTCGCCTCTTACGACACCCACGGGATGATAGGGGATGGTGACACTTGTATTCTATGCCGTCAAACACACGGCAGTTTCAGTTATAGTTTCAGTTAAACATATTATTTAAATCACTATTGCGCGGCAAACCATTCAGTAATGCCAAGGTGGAAATTTCACGATACCTAAGGTGCAACGCAAAGCCAATGTTGTGAGAAAAGAAGTTTTGTGATATATATTTTTGGTAAGAATATCATCTTTTTACTTATTAGATAAGGCTACAATGTACTCATCATACCTATATGTAAGAGCTTTTTTATAAAATTAAAATATGCTGTGGAGCAGCACGGGTCCTCTAGTCTACTTTATTTTTACAGCGGACGCAATCGTGTGAAACTGGTACATTATAATTGATACAAAATTTAATTTAATTTAATTTGACGACCGGTTGGCGCAGCGGGAGTTTAAGCGACTGCTTCGCCGAAGGTAGCGGATTCGATTCCCGCTCAAGTCAAACATTTGTGTGCATCAACATGCATATTTGTCTTGGTTTGGGTGTTTCTATGTATAATATGTATGTATTTACAAAATAAATGTATTTATGTATGTTTATCTATTATCTAGTACCCATAGTACAAGCTCTACTTAGTTTGGGACTAGATGGTGTTGTGTGAATGTGGTAGAATATTATTAGAATATTATTATTATTATAATAATTTGGCCTTACCCTTCTCATAGTGAGAAGAGGCCTGTGCCCAGCAGTGGGACAGTATAAAGGGCTGATGATGATGATGATAATAATTTACCCGCAACGAGATAGCTAAACAAAAAATGCATTTTTGTAGTAGACATGATACAGAAAGGAATTTTGTAGTTTTGCCAAATCCGGCCAGTGTACCTAACTTAAACTATCCGTTTTAACACAGACACGAGTATAATGAATTTTTTTGTCTGAAATGTTATGAATAGCAAAATTTTCGAGACTACACTTTTATCAATTATATATTGGTATGCAAACACAAAATGTTTCAATTCATCAAGAATATTAAATTGAGACAAATCAGTTAATACTGCAAAATGTAACATATTAGTAAAAAGTAGTGTTGAAATAATACAGGACATGGCTGAGTTATGCAAACAAGCAATTCATTTTCAATCTAGTATTTTTTTTATAGACTCGCGCCTTTATCCCCGAACGGGTAGACAGAGGTGTAATATATTTGACGACCGGTTGGCGCCGCGGGAGTGTAAGCGACTGCTACGCCGAAGGTCGCGTGTTCGATTCCCGCTCAAGTAAAACATTTGTGTGCGTGAACATGGATGTTTGTCTTGGTCTGGGTGTTTCTATATATAATATGTATGTTTTTACAAAAAAAGTATATATGTATGTTTATCCATTATCTAGTACCCATAGTACAAGCTTCTGCTTAGTTTAGGACTAGATGGTGTTGTGTGAATGTGGTAAAAAAAAATTACACTCTCATTTCGCCATGAATTTTTAGGTCCCACGTAATAGGGGGCGAGCCTATTGCTGTTCCCGGGCACATCACCAGACTCCGTGCTGCAACTGAGAATTCAGAAAAACTCGGTTAAGCTTTTGCCCGACGCGGGAATCGAACCCGGGACCTCCGATCAGCAGACCCATACGCTATCCACTGGACCACGGAGGCAATCTAGTACCTAGGTTATTATTTTAATTAATACCTAGAGTTGCATTATTATAAAGTCGATTAACGAGTATAGGTACCACCCGATAGTTGTCGTTTGTAGGCCGTTCAATGCTAACTCTGACAGCGGTGTTTTTAGATCGCTCGTAGGCCACCAATGTGGCCTTACAATTTCTACCCTTATATCAAAACTGGAAAGAAAGGTTGACATGCTCCACAAAAACGGTAGAGACCTGATGTTAAAGCCACATCAAGTGGCGCTATGAACGCTAAAGTACAATTATTTGCCTGTAAAAATCTGCCTATAAGATTGAGTCTAGAGATTTTGTACTATTATATATTTCTCATAAAAACATGTAATTGAGAATAATAGAATTTATTGGAGGGTCAATAAACTTTTCAAGATACCAATCTCCTTTGAAATATTCAAAACACACATTGATTATCATTGTACGCCGTAGCTTAATCTCGCAAGCAAATTATGAGTGCAATAAACTCTTGCCTTTCCCTCTGAGAATGAGCAGGTGTGAGTTCGTGTATGTAATTATTGAGTCGTTGGACAAAATACAAATAAGAGCCCGACACTTGATAAATATTTGTGACTCATTAAGGTAAGAATATTCTGTAATAGTAAGTATTAAAAAAATATAGAAAATAAAATAGATTTTTTCCCATGCGTGGTAATTATCTCTTCGTGTCACGTGATAGAAGCTCTGTTACCTACTTGTTTCTCCGCCTTAGAAGTATACTTTCAGTCTGTGAAGTGGCTACATACCGTAGCTAGCTTAGTAGTTTTGGCTTTGCGTATTCAATCAGTCAGTCATAAAACTATGTAAATTTCTGAGATCTATCGGATGACATTTGAGGTAATAATTTATTTATACTTGGTTAAGACAATTTAAACCACATGCCGAAAAACACATTTTAATAAATTTGTAGATTCTGAGAAAAGCTTAGTATACTTAGATGTTATTATAGAATGTATAAATTACGTGGATCGACGATCTGTTTCAGATCGCGGGAAGCGGTTGGATGTGGGTGGTTCGAAATCGGTATGTTTGGCCTGTGTCCAACAAAGTACGTCTCTAGTGTCCTACGTGTTGATATCTGTAGTGGTATGGCCCAAACGGCAAAAGGTTCGCCCTCTATTACGTGGGCCCTAAAATTCATAAAGCGAAATATTACACCTCTTTCTACCCTGCCTCTTTCTACCCTACCTGCCGGGCACATTGCTAGACTATGTGCTGCTAGTGAAAATCCGGAAAATTCAATACCAATTTTGCCGAGAATCGAACCCGGGATCGACCGATTAGCAGACGCTTTCCACTGGACCACGGAGGCAGGAGAGACGAAATATTGTAACTGATAGAAAGAAGAGAGGACTTTAACAAGTAGAATGTATTGTGCAAAATATATTTAATTATAACTATACTAAAATTGCACCAAGTAAGCCAATGAAATGTTTGTTTCAATTGCTAGTAGTTTTAAAATAATATAATTCAAATTTAAATTATAGTGCTGGCAAACTACCTATATATTCAAAACGGGTAAAATACTTCTGCAAATTCATTATAACAATTCAATACATGCAATAAAGTCTTATTTAAAAGCCATGCAACACAAATATCTTTATTAGAAAAAGAAATAATGGATTTAGGTTAAATGAGGTCTGTATTCAAAAGAAAATAGACAAAAGAAATGAGACAAGAGCTTCGTTGTTACATTAAAGATATGTGACGAACAGATAGTAAACGACTTTCAGTTGACTTAAAACCTTTAATAAAGTCTATAGCTGTTGAAATAGTGACAAAATAATGTCTAATCAATACATTTCTATATAATTTGCTTGCCCTGATAGAATGAATCATAAAAGAGCTTTAAACAGTGCGGCTACAAATTTTGGCAGTTATAGCATCAACTGCCTATACTATTATAATAATCTTCTTTATATATATATATATATATTTATTGTGTGCGTGTGTATGTCACTGAACTCCTCCTAAACGACTGGACCGATCTTGATGAAATTTTTTGTGTGTGTTCAAGGGAACCTGAGAATGGTTTAGATTCACAATTTAGTCCACTGGAAAATGTTTTTTTACTCAATTTTTAATTTATAAGTAGTTGTGGATTTCGGAATGTTCCTCATTGGAACCGACGGACTGCGCTGCTATCGCAGTGTCAAATCTTATATTAATAGTTTCGTCAAGGATTACATCGAAACCTTACCTGAATAATAAAACATTAAAAAGTAATGATTTCGAGTCGACTACATATATCCGCGAAATTCGGATTGTCGACTATTTTGTTAAATTCTAATGGTTCTGACAGACAAATCACAGTCGCCATATTGGCCACTATCGCAAAACGTCACAGATTCCGGATAACATTTTGAGTACTATTAAGTCTGTGTACTAAGTAGTTTGTATGTGTAAATACTTTTTACAGTTTTATAGTATCCACCAGACAAAGGAGATATGTGTTACCCCGAACATCGAGGATATACTATAACTAGAGAACCCCAAAGAAGAATGGCAATATCAGTGTCACGTGTTTGTGAAAGCGATCATAAACGAATTTATATACATTTTATAGACTGATAGCTGTAGTTTATTTTATTAGTTATTGATTTTTTTTATTCAATGAGATAAAGCAAATATCTAATAAAGAAATATTTTGTTACATCTGAAAAGCACATAGGAATAACTAAACGTCAAAAACGAGATTTTATAAGAATCATTAAATCCTCTTTTATGAAATCGTTAGAAACCTTACAAAAAATCGACGAAACGCGTGAATTTTTTTGTCATCTGTCATTGATACAGTTGTCACCGATCTTATAAATGAATATGCGTCTGTGTTTTATTTATATTACGTATTTTCGCATTGTTTTGTTAACTTTTCTTAGCTTAGCTTTCGTTTCTGCTCTCAGTTAAGCTTTTGAATACTGAGTGTTGTATACCTACTTAAGGTGTTACACAATTACGTTGTTGTGATACTGGACATACGTTTGAGACAAATATCTAATACGTATTGTTATTTTGAACAGGTTTTTTATTTGTGTAGTATGTGATTTGATGATTATACATTATGTGCATTGTATGATATCTGGGATATATTCGTCGTCAAGCTATTATTCCGTCACCAGTTCAGTTTTTCGAAAAAGTCGGAGAAGAGGCATGATATAATGGTTAAAATGTTAATAAATGCTTTGTTACCAAACATATTTTATTTTCACTTAATTACATCCATACATAGACTAACGCCTGTTTCCCCGTAGGGTTAGGCAGAGGCATATTAAACGCCCACCTTTCGCCAGTGTTTTGATCCCACGTTAGGTGGCGAGCCTATTGCCCCTTATCAGGATATTTTGTTTGCCAGAGCCTCGTCCGTTGATCAACAGGTGCACCACTTGCAGGTGAGGTTGGCTTGGGACCCTAAGTTCTTGGGGGGAACCCTATGCACCCCACTTAATTAATACTATTTTATGATACATACATAGGGCTGATGAAACGCAAAATCGATGTACCCCTAAATGCTCAATAGTGCGAGAGTTTGCAAAGTATAATTTTATTAGTGTTAGTTTGCTGGATAGAGTAACTTAATTACAGAGAAGTTGTATACATTTATATACATATACCTATATAATTATAAAGAAAATCGTAGAAGTAAGTGTTGAAAAAGGTACTCTCAGATAATGTAACATTCCAATCCCAGTTCTGTTATGCTCATGATACCTACGTATTAGCAAAGAGCTCAGATATTTATATGTACATAGGTAGCTGCTTGAAACGTCACCAGACGTTAGTCATTAGCGTTCTGCGCAATGTACGTTTATTCATTGTACAGCACGTACGTGAACTCATGCGTGAACTTATCACTGTGACAGCTGTGACATTAGTGACCACAGATGATATACTAAAACCATATTAGTGACTGCCCACACTTAATGCACGAGGTGTAACTTACAACTCTTTAACTTCGTTTTTCATTAAAATCCCATAACATAAAAGTATTCTGCAATGACATTTTATTTTTTAAAGTAAAAAAAGTTCAAAGTACTTTTTAAAGTATTTGTACTAATGCTCGCGAAGTCTTAATGCGACACTGATAATGTACGGTGGTTTGCCATTGTTCTTTACGTGAGCGAAGCCGGGGGCAAAACCTAGTATAATATAATATCCTACCACATACACAAATCACCATCTAGTCCCAAACTAAGCAGAGCTTGTACTATGGGTACTACATAATGGTTAAACATACATATATACTTTTTTTTGTAAATACATACATATAATTCATAGAAACACCCAGACCAAGACAAACATCCATGTTCATACACACAAATATTTGACATGAGCGGGAATCGAACCCGCAACCATCGGCGCAGTAGTCGCTTGCACTCCCGCTGCGCCAACCGCTCGTATTATAAGCATTAATAAACATAACACAAGAGAAAAAGTTCGGGAAATTTCACAGCTAAGAAGGTAAGAGAAGGGATGGTTTAAAGTTAGTAAATTTATATACGTTTTTAACATATTAAGTGCATAACGATACGTGATTGTTCATGTGTTTTTTCAATGTCTTCAAGTGCACTAAAATCAGTTTCAGTCCAGTTTAACGTCGTTTCAGTAAATATAATTGTATCGTAATCAATCACTCTTATTTTTTTAACATAAACAACTAAACAGATTTACAATTAACAAACAAACTAAAACTATACAAGTTATTCCACCACACCGTTTCAAACTAGAACGTTAACAAATATATCCCTAATTGATAACTCTTGCAATATTTACATGACAATGTATTTGACAGCATTTGTCTGACAGGATATATTTCTCAATTCAATTTCAAATTCCAATTTCCAAAACACAATCAGTTATACCAATCAATTTTCCAGTTTATCTGAATTGTATGCCAGCGATCCGAATGGAAGGGAATTCATCTGATATGAATTTGTATGAATGTGATTTTAATAAGTGGTTTAGAAAGACTCGTTACGTTGCGATAATTGATGTTAGGTATAATTTGTTTTCATTGATTTTGTAGAGGGTAAGCTTTTTGTTCGGGCGGTGGTGATTGCTTTATGTCAATAACAAACTTGACTAGTTCCTAGGCCATAGCTAAAGGAACAAAGTGAAACACAAGTTTTTTAATCACGAAGAAGTCATTGGAATCGTAAGGATATATTAAAAAGTTACCCTTCGGACCATTAACGAAAAGTAAAGAAAAAAATAACGAGAGTATTTAATGAAAATTATTAGGTATCTATATACAGAATGTCACAAGACCCATCACCAAGCCGAAGTCTACTCGTTTTACACATCATGCCAAGTCATACTACGCGAAAATAATACCTGGGAAACAAAATATTTTATAAGCTTAAAAAAATAGACACATTTTATTAGCGGCAATGTATAGCGCGCGCTTGCAGGAAAAAATTGCGCGAAATATGCATCGTACCTACGCCGGCCGTATCTACCTACACCGTGCGCCGCGGTGGCGGCAGTTTATGATCACGTGGTCGCGCGGCCGAGGGGAATGACCTCGCAGCTGCTTGCTGGTAGGCATACACTACGTGTCGGGAACTTTAAAGCCGTTAATTTTAGGGAAATGTTGAAATATTGTTTATATTTATTTGGCAGAAAGTGTACATTTATCATTCTAAACACGATTTTGGAATAATTTGAAAAAAAAAATCGTGAATTTGAGCCTCAATATCTCCTGAACCAGTAATTTCCCAGGTTTGCCACCGAAGTAAAAAATGATCGTAATAATTGGTACAATATGGGGTTTCAGTTTTCGTTAAGGGTCTTTTTACACCCTAATTATAAACGGTAAGATGTTGATGTTTGTGTACAAACAAACCGTCAGGTCAAAAACATCCAAAATGAAAACGAAAATGGTAACAATAATTCAACTATGCTTTGTTTTTCGCAGTCCAAAATTAGTTTGATATTTCTGGCCTACTCCTCAACTTGAAACGTCTCCATACCTATCATAATTATGAACCAATTTGATGTTTTTATTAATGCATGTTTTTAATATTAAATGCAAGGCAGCAATGTTATATTTTGTTGTTTTTTTATTTTGTAACAAAGCAAACTTTTACTCCAACCTATATTCAGGTTAGTTATTTCAAGAACACTTGAATAATAAATAAAACACTCCAAAAAATCTTGAAAACTATTTCAAACCCAAATATTATGATTAAAAGCTTAAATTATTTAAGTGTATTTTTTTGTACCAGGGTAGGTATGTACTTTGCAAGACTAAGATAGAGATTTACCAAGTAACCTCTATAAACAGTGGAATTTAATTGAGTATAACTAAAATTTTAATTCAGTATGGCTTGGTGTTGTTTGGAGATTTTTTTAGAATATTTTAAGCCAACAATGTACACCATAGAAAATTTTTGCAGTGAAATTTATTGTTCGCATTTTCTTTATAGTTTCTTGGTCTCATAATTATTTTTAGGATGCCAATGGAACTGTACCGTATATACATTATAGTCGATTTGTCATTATTGACCGTAAGAAGGACGCTGTAACTTCGCGTGTATGTTTCTTGGGCATACCTGCCCAAGAAACATATAGGGTGCACTATAAAGGGATTACCTGAAATTCCCACATAAATAGATAGGGTAAAAATGCTCAATGAAATGAAAAAATGCGGGAATAGCCGCGGGCATCCCCTAGTCTACCGTAAAAAGAATAATCGTTTTTAATAATGATATTGTATGATTTACCATAAAAAGTATACTTTGTGTATGCGGTAGGTAGGTACTTAAGATCTTATACTTGAAAAATTAAATTCATATCTAATATCTATCTATTCGAGCTGTTATCATGGCATTTGGGCGTTGTTTAGAGTTCCCCCAATGCTACCTTCAAGGCCCATTGTGCTTTTCGAAGCACAGTAGCACTCTGATATAAATGTCACAACAAGTAGAACAATTACCAAACCAAGTAGCTTTCTATGATAACGTTTTTTAACTATGTTATGAATAGTAGGTCAATACATGCTATAAGCGTCAATAAAGACAAAAATATTGGTGTTAATACCATTATATCTTTTCAAGTAAACTGCCGTTACGTGTTTACGTATGTATACTTTTCAAACATAATTAGAGTCTCAAACGAAATGGTTCACAAGCCTCGTGAAAAACGGCGGTAAAAAAAATAATCAAAGCAAAAAATACTGTAAGAAAACTAAAATCTTCAAAGACTCACCAAAACTAGGTCACAAAACAATGTACAACATTTTCTAAACAATAAAACGTAGGTACTTATGAAAATTAAAAAGCATCATCTTAAAATTACTCTGAGTAATTGTAACAACGTAATTGAAACACAAATTAGGTGTACAGTCTTCCCAAAATTAGTCTTGTTTTGTTTAACGCAGGCTTGAAAGCTATGATATTGTTTTCTTGTAAAAATAGTAATCTGGGGGCATGGGAGTGCCCCCGCCAAGTCGAGCAAAAAAGCGGCACGGCCGTACCATCCTTTTCTCGAAGCAATTCAGGCCATTTTCGACCCCCTATAACTTCGTTGTGGCTAAAACTAGAAGCCTGTTTTTTGAGTACCCAAATAGGCACTGTATAAATATGGTATATTTCAAATTTAATTTAATTTGAACCAGTAGTTTAAGAACTATAACGAGTCAATTTTCGTGATTTTGTCACTCACTGACCAATCATCAAAAGTCTAAGGCACTTCTAGCAGACATAGAAGCTTCATATTTAGAATACAATTAGTGTTTGGTATATGAATCAAGGAAAAACTTAAACATTTTTAAATTTCAGTCCAGTTTTCGACATACATCAAAATCATATACATCAATAACTTTGTAATCCCTTATTAACATATAGGATTACAAAATTACGTTTGCAGTTAGGGTTTTAATTAAAATTAAGTGTACAAGAAGTAGAAGCCACCTGAAAGGGAAAAAGTAGGACTATCTACAAAAAGAAATGAGATCCCATAAAAAAACAATACTTGTCAAAAAACTAAGTCTCGCTACCGTAAAAAGTTATGAGATCCATGTAATACCTAGTCGGTTCATTAAAAATCTTTAATGTTTTGAAATAAATAGATTGACTTGGCAATCGCACTAAAAAAAGTAATTTATATATATGTTTGTATAACTTATGAGATATATTGTGTTTCATGCGATGGCTGAGTCAATCTATTTATTTAAAACATTAAAGATTTTTAATGAAACGACTTGGTATTACATGGATCTCATAACTTTTTACGGTAGCGAGACCTGGTTTTTTGACAAGTATTGTTTTTTATGGTTACCTATTACAGTATAGGGCCTACTTCAGTTCAGGGCTAATTTTATTAATTATTTTAGCAATGGGCTTGTGTCCACTAAGAATAAATCGGTTTGATTGTAGTATCTATAGATTCGTTATGATTTGAAGATGTCAATAAAGTTTATTATTTATTATAAAAAAGTAAGATTAATGTTAGTTTTAGGATTCTGGAACTAAAAATAATGTATTTATTCTTGTGACAGTGAACACCAATCAAAGAGCATTACGTCAAACAGTACGTCGCCATTCATGTTGTTGACGTTTTAGTAGTAAATACAACTAAAACGTCAAACTTTCTACGTGTCAAATCGAATATAAAAAAATATAAGTGGGTACATCAGACCAGACTTCATTCACGGTTTGTTTTGTTTTGGACTTTGTGCCACACTCAACCGCTATTATGGTTAACAGCGTTTTCGTGTCCAATTCAAAAAGGTTTTTAAAAAGCCGTAATTAGTAATGTTGCTGATCGAGATTTGAAGAAAATATCAGGTATTTCAGTTTAACATCTAATAAAGGAACGAATCAATCGCTAATTACATTTTAGGACACAAGCCTATTGTTGTGAGAAGTACCTAGTTGAAGAAGTGGTAAGTGTAAGTATGAGTGCTTATTATAGACATAGATACACACAGCCCTAAAAATATTTTATTGTGATTCATAATATATATAAATATATGTATATGAAATTCACGAATAAATACCAAAATCACTACCTACCTACAGTTGGTAGTGATTTTGGTATTTATTCGTGAATTTCAACTCGTGAATTTCATTTCAAACATACGTAAACACGTAACGGCAGTTTACTTGAAAAGATATAATGGTATTAACACCAATATTTTTGTCTTTATTCACGCTTATAGCATGTATTGACCTACTATTCATAACATAGTTAAAAAACGTGATCATAGACAGCTCCTTGGTTTGGTGATTGTTCTACTTGTTGTGACCTTTATATCAGAGCGCTACTGTGCTTCGAAAAGCACAATGGGCCTTGACGGTAGCATTCGAGGAACGCTAAACAAAGCCCAAGTGCCATGATACCAGGTCGAATAGATAGATATTAGATATGAATTTAATTTTTCAAGTATAAGATCTTAAGTACCTACCTACCGCATACACAAAGTATACTTTTTATGGTAAATCATACAATATCATTATTAAAAACGATTATTCTTTTTACGGTAGGGTAGACTAGGGGATACCCGCGGCTATTTCCGCATTTTTTCATTTCATTGAGCATTTTCACCCTATCTATTTATGTGGGAATTTCAGGTAATCCCTTTATAGTGCACCCTTACCTGCCCAAAAAACATACACGCGAAGTTTCAGCTTCCTTCTTACGGTCAATAATGACAAATCGACTATAATATATATACGGTACAGTTCCATTGGCATCCTAAAAATAATTATGAGACCAAGAAACTATAAAAAAAGTGCGAACAATAAATTTCACTGCTAAAATTTACTACGGTGTATATTGTTGGCTTAAAATATTCTAAAAAAATCTCCAAACAACACCAAGCCATACTGAATTAAAATTTTAGTTATACTCAATTAAATTCCACTGTTTATAGAGGTTACTTGGTAAATCTCTATCTTAGTCTTGCAAAGTAAGCAGACCCTGGTACAAAACAATACACTTAAATAATGTAAGCTTCTAATCATAATATTTGGGTTTGAAATAGTTTTCAAGATTTCTTGGAGTGTTTTATTTGTTATTCTAGTGTTCGTGAAAAAAATAACCTGAATATAGGTTGGAGTAAAAGGTTGCTTTGTTACAAAATAAAAAAACAACAAAATATAACATTCCTGCCTTGCATTTAATATTAAAAACATGCTTTAATAAAAACATCAAATTGGTTCAAAATTATGATAGGTATGGAGACGTATCAAGTTGAGGAGTAGGCCAGAAATATCAAACTAATTTTGGACTGCGAAAAACAAAGCATAGTTGAATTATTGTTGCCATTTTCGCTTTAATTTTGGATGTTTTTGACCTGACGGTTTTTTTGTAAACAAACATCAACATCTTACCGTTTATACATAATTATAGATAATAATTTTTATTAAATACATAATAAACAGCCATTTTTTTAATAAGAGTATGACTACATAGCAGTCTCTGTGTAATTTGTTGTCAACGATTCCTTTGTCACTTAATGATGGATCAAACAAATACAAATTATTGAAACTTTAAACTAAATAGTTGGCAAATTATAAAAGATAGAAGCTTAAATTAACCGATAAATTTTGAAAATTTATTACTAACTGACTATCCAGGCTCTTAAAACTTATCTGGGGTTGAGACAAAGTACCTAGGAGTTCCTCTTTTTCTCTTTGTGAATCGATAATACACTTTATATAATATCACTAGAAGATGCCCGTTGATACGCCTGCACATTTTGTCCCAATCCCGTGGGAATTTTGGGAAATCGTTACTTAGTGCATGCCTACCCTCCCCGAAATAGACATATATGTATATGTCGGCGGGTAGCTTGATTCTTGGCCGGTGTCAACACTTCACATCACAGTATGTAATAAGTTCACCCCAAATCAAATTTAACAAAACGGACTATAACTATTTTGTATTACTAAACACGAAACGAGTGACAATTTCTAAGTACTTGTTGTCCGCCCGGAGTCTCCAAGAGAAGTGATAGTTTTCGTTGCTCCGGTGAACGTCAATCGTCATCCCCCCTCTTCAACTGTAGCGAACGTCACTAGACTCTGTCGAAGAGCGCCATCGTCTCACTTCCGTTTCGTAGTCAATTCACGTCCCGTTCTGATGACCAATCCGATACGGCCATCTTACAAGACACACGTCCCTGTGTGTTAATCTGTAACAAAATTTTACACGCACAGTATCACATTGCTCGGTCACTCCTGACTTAACCCAGGTAACGGTTGAATCAAAACAGTGTTAGGATGCCAATCAATTTTTTTTTACAAAATTACCTCCTACATTACATTCTTTACTATTATAGGAGCTGGATTCAGAGCATAACTGATACAGTCAATTACCATAGACTCACATTACAATCAAATCAAATAATTAAAGCTCTACATGTGATTCATAACCATTCAGTAACCTCCAGTTACCAAACCAGGCACTCAACCAGCCATTCGGTTGCTACCATCCAGTAACCTCCAGTTGTTAAACCAGGACTTAAACCAGTCACTCGGTTGCCACCCATTTATCTGCGCATCCTCACAAGGATCGCCAAGTCCCTCCTGGACTTAATGGAAACCCCAACACCAGAGTTGTCTGCCTACCGCGTACTCACGGACAACTGCCTTCACAGTTGTATTGAATCGGATTTGTACTGATTTACGGCTACAAATCGACCTCTGACATTTAATCACCCAACCAATCAACATTTAAGCCTAGTTTTCTACTGTCTTGTCAGTATTAAGGTTCACACTTTGCTCTCTTCAAGATCGTCAGTTATGGTCTGATGCTCTGGCACAAAGTTTCAGTATCAAAATCAATAATCAGGAGACTCAAAGTAAAACTGGCATTTCACTATCGCTGTATCTCTCAAGATATTATTTCAAACCAAGTAAACCATAACATTTCAGCTCTACATGTGATCATGGCTATGCATAGCCCAGTAACCTCCAGTTACTTTACTTTCTGCGAAACCCACATGGGAAAGTCAAGTCTCTCCAGGGCTCTATGGTTTCCACTGAAACCTGACCTCCGCCAGAGCTGACTGCAATACTGCCTACTTACGGACTACTAAATTAGTAGACGCCGATTTCTACCGAGCTACAGCTACACGTCAGCTTCTGGTACGGTCCGATCCGATCATCATGTAAACTTAAACACTTGCTTCAATATCAGAACTACTTTGTTCTACCTCAATTTCGTCAGTTGTACTTTGACCTTCAGGCATTTTTGGTTACCTGTCGAGTGCGTACTTGAAGTTACGCTTAGAATTAAGGGCTTTGCGATTATAACGATCATCGTAAAGAACTTCTGTGAACCTCAAATGGGCCTTTATATTTTAAGATATTTCAAACCAAAACAAGTATTAGTATCCGAAACAAGTAAAACAAAACATTAAAGCCAAGTTCTTTGGACTCTACATCTTTTAAACAAATTCCTTTAATAAACTACCTTCACTTTCATTGCCAGTTTCGGCCAGATATGCTTTAGCTTTACAAGTTACCAAGCTCCTTAAAGCCACATACAGGCACCGCGCCACACAAGGGCCGCGCGTCACATACGGGCCGCGCGCCACACAGGCTATGCTGGCCACCACGCCACACTCGCCACCAGTCCGCGCCGGCCACCAGGTCGCGCCGACCACCAAGCCGCGCCGGCCTCCAGGCCGCGCCAGCCGCCATGCCGCGCCAGCCACCATGCCGCGCCGGCCACCATGCCGCGCCGGCCTCCAGGCCGCGCCATACACCATGCCGCACCAGCCACCATGCCGCGCCGGCTTCCAGGCCGTGCCGGCCTCCAGGCCGCGCCGGCAACTAGGCCACGACGGTCACCAGGCCGCGCCAGCTACCAGGCCGCGCAGACCATTAGGCCGCGCTAGCCACCAGGATTACCCAAAAAGGAAATAAATCTACCATTAGTATTTCAAAGATTCGTCTCATTGTATACCCACTAAATAGAGTATCCGTTCTTTCAGACTAACTTAACGTCCGCACTTCGTCAATCTTAAGCGATTATCAAAATTAATTTACAACTTCAGAACTGCATAGAACGTAACTCCCGTCCATACTCTCAATGAGCTATGTCAAAACTGGATTTGACCACTAACAAAAGCTAAAACCAAATGCGAACATGGCGAGAACTGATAAGCTACTTTCGGACAAACTGATTTCATTTGACTACATAGAGGCAATGGCTACAGTTCTGAGCTAACCAATCGACAGTCCATGCGTACTTTCAGATTCTCGCAACACGCTCTTGTCATACGACACAGAAACCAGAGGTAGATGATTTTAGCGATCAAAAATCAAATGAGAGCTACTTGAGTAGCAGGGTATCCGTGATTGCGATCAACAACCACACTTTAATGTACTTCACTCTAGGATTAAGAGAAAATTCTCGAACAGCAATCCTAGTCGTTCGGCCATTCCTGGCACAAGTCGGTGGGCAATAAAAGGTACTCTGATCAAAATCATTACAGGTTTTAATGAAAATCACAACTGACTCTTTCTCTCGAAGCTGACATGATTGAACAACACGCATACTCGTTAAAATAATAGGAATTTCATTAAAATATTGCATTGCTCATACTCTGACATCCATCGAGTCTTCAACATCACGCTATGCAACCTCTATCCGGTTACACAACACCACCCGGATAAACATTTCGAGCGTAACAAAGTAATCTTATACTAGGTTTGTTCAACATGTTGCTTTGGTTTCCCTTATCACATAGCAGACTGTAAAGAATCTTACTAGGCTGATAGTCTAGGCTCTAGTCTATATTAAGTTTACTACCAAGTATCCAATCAGTCTTTTCACCGTTATAATTTTGTCATAAATAGTCTAAATACGAAGCATAACCTAACCTAATCATTAGCGATACAGCAACGGACCTTTCGCGTTCAAGACGATAGACAACGTTTGTGATACTATGACAATGCACTAATGGGCGTCTTGTTTGCGCACCAACGGAGACTATAGCTAACCAAAAAGCTTCAGGGTAAACTAGGCTAACCAAAAAGGCACTTTGCCGGTCCAACCAACGGCAACGCACGGCTAAACCGCCGCACAAACGGCTTATCCAGTTACACAAAATTATCACAGCAACGACTAACAAAGTACCCATTTAATGAGAATAAGGTTAAGCATACAATCATCACTAACGATCACTAACCTAATCCTACCTACAATGAAAATTAAAAGCTCTGAAACTGATTATCGTAACGCACTACGATGATAACTCAATCATTTTCTTATACGTCTGATAATCGAGTTTAACAGATTTTACTAGAAACACTATCACTCCTAAACGTCCTAAGCATAACTTGGAATTGGCCATAGAACTCGGGGCACTTAAAATTCCCAGGGTATCACATGAATTTTAAAAACACTCAGTAGGTAATTTTCACACGTAAAATGTTAAAAATGAATTTAATTTTATTAGTGGTGCCATCTAATAATCATAGTTAGAAACATTTTAATGTGCCATGTTAAAAAGAGCTATGGCAGCTTCCCATACATCCCCCCCGTGGGATCTCCACCTTGTCGTGGTGGGGGGGCTCAGTAACCGTGGATTGGTCACCCGCGGTGAAGCTAAGAGGGATCCAGGAGGGGACGCTCCGCGTGGGCTTGGAGGGGCCTGCGCAGGATGCGTCCAACGGTGCGGGTGCGGGGGACAGTTCTGTCTGTCCCTCGCAGTCGGGTGAGGTCGCGGGAGGAGAGGCGTGTCGGTGTTGCGTTGCCGCGCGCCCTATCTCCCGCGACCAAATGGGGGCGCACCATTCGATGCGTCGCGGTGGGGCCGCAGAGGAAGAGGAGATGCGGTGTTGCGTTGCCGTCCTCCCTATCCTCTGCGGCCGCTGGGTGTTTTGGCGGCGGAGTCCAACACCTTAATCCGTCGCCAAGGGGGTTTTGTTCGGGGCCCGCCTGACCATCTGGCGGGCTAATACCCGTCGGAGGGTGGCGACGAGTGCTTTGGTGATGCCCCACCCTCCGACACATGGGTACATGGCGGAAGTCGAGGTGGTTTTTAGTGGAAACACCACATACTCCGGCTCTTATTTCCCCCAAGAGTCGGAGATCCGAAGGGATTTTCCACCTCGTAAAACAAAAAAAAAAAAAAAAAGCTTCCCATACATCATTTTAGTTAATCACCAAAGTTAGCATCTTTAAATAAAATATACCTTGTTTGATAGAATATGTATTGCTGATTAAAAGGGTAAAAAAATCGTAACTACAGGAGGCCAGGCTTTTGAGTTATTGTGCTTAGTAGTTTTATAGGTTATGTCATTATTAACCATCTATTTAGTATATTGCTGCATCGAATAATAATTAATTGGTAAATAAAACTGAAGGAGCTCGATGGCATAATACTATTTATGCCCACAAGTAAACAATATTAACGATACCTAACGCAAGTTAAGCAACCCCAGGTGTAGACACTTCTTGGATTTGTGACCACAAAATATCATAAGCTCCTCTGTGCATAGAAAGACAAGTCTGTTATCATGACATACATAGATATGTCGTTAAAATCAGATGCTCTTATGCAGCTTTAAACATCTGCTATCAATATTGACTATTTATTTGCATACTGAAAGTTTTTCAAAGAAACATAAAACACGAGATTTACCAAAAAATATATAGCGTATGTCACGTGAGGATTCTAACAATAGGCCACTCATCGAAATCGGTTCAGCCATTTAGAAGTTATGGCGCCATAAATAAACTCACATACATGAACTCTAAACCCACTTGATGAAGCATGTTGCTGATAATTCTCTGTGACATTTTGACGAAGCCTTTTGCGGATAACCGTATCTATTCTTTATTTCATGGTGCATGAATAAATGAAATATGATTTATGATTATACAAAAAAAAATACGCTACCTTTTTGGGCAGTTGTGTTAAATAGTAGTAAATCATAAGCTGACGACGGTTTCTTTAACGTGTTACTTACATAGGATTACCAAGGATAAAAATATGTTTCAGGTTCCCTAATGTGTATGAAAAAAAAGGTAGGGTGGATAGTAAAAACACAAGATTTCATTTTACAATATTTTATTCTTCATCATCCTCTATAACTAGCACATCATCTAAAAAGGCAGCATGTGCAAAGATATTTTTTTTGGTGTCTAGCCCATCCCAAATACCAAACGATGGTCATTACATGAGCGCTACATCCTAGCGTACGCATGTTACAGTTAATATATAAAATCCGTGTGGTCATAAAGATCTGCCGTGGCCACGACCACGACCACTCACAAAGGTACTCAGTGACCCCTTATTTTGGCTGTAGAAACCGGGTACACAACAATATCCAAGAAACAGGACATTATCGGAATCCTTAAGCACGCACAAGTCACAAAGAGTATCAGAGTCCATAAACAGCCCGAGTCATATAACAAGAAGCGAAAACAGAGTCCTTGAGCAGTCCAGGTCAAAAAGTATATAGAAAGCTGGGGAAAAGCAACGAAAACACTCAGAACACCACAGAACACAAACAAACAAGCGTGGCGGCGCTAGCGAGTTGTGAAAAAAATCGAAATGTCAAATGTCATGTTATATTTTTTTATAGCTTTGAATGGCAGTCTTTTAGTCAGTGCCCAGTCCTACTTTAAATGTCGAAAGGAGTTTTTAATAATGTTTATTTCAAATCCACATAAAAATAGACATAACAAGCAAAAAATAGTAGTATTCATATTAATGAACAATTTAAATCTCTTAATCTATAAAAAAACTTTCATGATTCTATCTTGGAAAGATAATTATTTACTCTGGTAACCTTGTGGCTTTCTGACAAACCAAAGAAATGGCCATTACGAAAATCCGGAAATCAATTAACATAATAGTTATTTTTAATTTTAATCTTTTTATCTAGCCTTATCTAAATTCGACTAAAATATGGAAGAGCGTATAAAAATATTTCATGAATTTTGGTTGTAATGAGTTTTTAAGACGCTTTTAGTGCACTGAACTAAAAATCTGCCATAGCTCTTTATGCACACAAAGAAGCAGGTGTAATTGCAATACCGAGATCATCGGTACAACTCAAAATTACAACGAGTAACAGTGCCACTTTTTACTTAGGCTCTGATCACGTTTAAACCAAAACCGTTAGGTATTATCAACACCACGAGTCGATAAAATAATGGCGCTTGTAATATCTTTTGACTATGGTCAGGTTACACTAACCAACCAACCGCACTCGTCTAGACAGCACTGCAGTTCACACGTCTATTTAAGAAATAACAGCTACAAGCTGTTCTACACAAAATCAGCACAGTCAGAAGCAATAGCTCCTCACAGTCTTACACTATGAACTTAGTATGTACGATTCGATTAGTTTACCAACTTTAGCGCCGCTGCCCTGTTAAGGACAGTCTAGACCGGAGTTATTGTTCTAAATTTTGCAGAAAACCAACCAAAGCTGGGTGTTGGTTCTCAAACCAATATTACAACTGCACTAGAACAATAACTAGCACGTTTCACTCAAACGCACTTGCTTGGAATAATGCAAGTCGCCTTGTACGCCCACTCTCGTTACTAATACAGTCCATAAAGTAAGACCGAGACAAGATAATCTATTTGCAAGCAAGCATAATATGATCACAAGGTTCATGAGTGCGAGCCACCCTCGCATGAAGAAATAAAAATAATCGCTTTCTTTTTAACTGGCGTATCAAACTCTAAGCCTCCGTTCGCTATCTACGCTATAGCTAGGTCACTGTCGTAGTCAGACAACCATACACTAACTTCAAATAAGGCAAAGGTCGCAATTAAATTGTTACTACCCACATATATTTTTTTTGGTCTTTCTTCTTTAGGCTATTAAAAATAAGATTATTCATGAGGTCATGCCATGGGAACCATGACACCGTAAAAGTCAGACGGTTCCACAACTCAGAGTCTAGTGTAGGAATCGAACCTACAACACTCGGTACGATGTAATGGCGATATCACCACAAAGATTTTGACATTTCCAAGGTTAAATGCGTAATGTTTTACTACTACCGCCACTAAATCAAATTGGCAGTACCAATAAAAAAAACAGACAAAATACGCTCACCACGGTTGCAGTTACAAGCTCAGCCGATTCACCAACATAGCAGCGTTAGCAGTCGCCTTCGCTCGCGCCTTGTGGTAGCACTGGTCCATTATCCCACTTCTGATGTCAGCGGGTTGCTTGCTTTTTGGCTGGTATCAACACTTCACATCACAATTTGTTATAAGTTCACACCAAGTCAAATTAACAAAACTGACTATAACAATTTTGTATTACTGAACACGAAACGAGTGACAGTTTCTAGGTACTTGTTGCCCGCCCGGAGTCTCCAAGAGAAGTGATAGTTGTCGTTGCTCCGTTAAACGTCAATCGTCATCCCCCCTCTTCGACTGTAGCCTACGTCACTAGACTCTGTCGAAGCGCGCCATCGTCGTACTTCCATTTCGTAGTCAATTCACGTCCCGTTCTGATGACCAATCCGATATGTATATTATTAAATACTAAATTTTAGCTTCTTTCGCCCAATAGTTTCACCTGTAAGTGGTCTGTCAGTTAGTCCGTAACGCAAGAATATATGTATATAGATTCCGAATATCTTTCAAGATATAATGTATGTTGTATGTATCTATAGTATACTAAAAAGAAGTAAAGTGTTTATTTTAATTAAAAACACGTAGAAAATATTTTAATGTTTTTATTCAGCCGATAGAATTATTTTAACAAAAAGAAATACTATATTTTTTTATTGTCTTAGAAAATGTAGTGCTCTCAACTATTACATTTTGAGTCACAAGATAATTATTGTACTTACTGCCTTTTCATAACAACCTACATAAATGTCATGTCATCATGTGATTTAATTATAAATAATGTACCACAATTTAAATAAAATTCTAGTTGGTAAATGGTATCTTCTAGACAAAATTAATATAATATTGTTTGCTAGCATTTAGAGTGTAATTGTATGATTCAGAGAAAATATTCTTAAAGATCTACGATATTATTAATTCTTTGACACAATCAATGTTGTAAGAAAATTTTACTATGAACGTGGATTCCAATACTTGTCACATTTTTTATATTAAATTATAACATCGAAAACTTTGTACAGTTATAATGTTTTACAAAAGTCAGAGCCTCACATTAATATAGACATACTAGTATATCATACAATATGCGACCACAAAATGCCTGTGAAATTAAAGGGCCGCATGTATAAATCGGTTATAAGACCTGTCGTACTGTATGGAGCTGAGTGTTGGGCTACAAAGAAGATGGACGAGAAACGATTGCATGTGGCAGAGATGAGAATGTTACGATGGATGTGTGGAGTGACAAGAATGGACAGAATTAGGAATGATTACATTAGAGGTAGTATGAAAGTGGCGCCCATTGATGAAAAGATAAAGGGGAGTCGATTGGCCTGGTATGGACATGTTATGCGGAGAGATGAGATGTATGTAGATAAAAAAGTGATGAATATGCATGTAGAAGGACGAAAAGGGAGAGGACGTCCAAGGAAAAGATGGATGGACTGTGTAAGGATAGATATGAAAGAGAAAAGGGTAAATGATCGGATGACTGGTGACAGAGAAGTATGGAAGAGTAGGACATACTGCGCCGACCCCAAATAATTTGGGACCAGGGCAAGACAATGATGACTAGTTTATCATACATACTTGAAACAAAAATTAAACATCTGTTCAAAATTGATACAAAATTTGTTGAAAATATCCTTTTATGATACATTATACATTTTGTAGGCACTTTTTAGAAATAATTCAACAAATTAAGACACACATAGTCAATATCATCAGTCGTCACTTGAGCTGTTGACTAAGTCTAAAATATTTTTTTACAAGGCAAATGCCGAAACATCCACCTGGATAATTTTATTTTTTTCTGCCGAACAAATTGACTCCATGCTGCCTGATGTTAAGCAGTCAGTGAAGTCCCATAGTGATGGCCATCATCCCAGCAGCCAGCATGGCATTATGGCATAATGGCCCTCACCTTGACAGCCTTGAGTAAAGCTTTTTCACGCCCAGCTTAAAGGACCCGAGGATAAGCCTTATCTTTCGGATAATTTCGTAATTCGGACGATATTTGTATGAGTTACCAGCCAATTAATTTAGAAAAAACTGGCCCGAGTTTATCATTGCTAGCTAAGAAGTGAGGAAAATTATATAATATTTATTAACTTCTGGACATCGACCGCGCCTTTGTCCTATCGTGCATATTACAGCAAAGTTTGATTAAAACCTGTTCTGCAGTAGTTTTTGAGTGAAAACGAACAAATATACATCAACATATTATATCCATCCAGTCTCACACACTTTCCCATTTTTTATAGACTGCACAGTCCGAAGCCAGGCTAATAAAAGGATAATTTTATACTCATTAAAGTAACAACCAAAAATTACATTTTATAACAGCTATATCAGACTGGAATTTTACTATATTTCGGGTTTCAAAAAATATTATTTTATCACGTACATCGTACGTTATCATAATCATGTCGTGTGTCTTTAAAATATATTTTTTGCCAAGACAGGTAATTTATATATTTTGAAAGGATGGAGTGATGGAAAATGGCGTCATTCTTTTGCGGGTGGCCATCGGTAAACCTTGTTTTTTTAATATGTTTTAACCAAAATTATTATAACATGTATATCTCTAAACACAGTCTGAACTAAGTTTTGAGCTTTAGAAGTTTGCTGATTTTAAATATTAGATTGATAAAATATAATGGCTTTTGCGCGCAAGTTTTGTAAGAAATTGCAACAAAATAGTGACATTTTACGTGTAAACAAACAATACAACCCATCATAGCAAAAATCCCCCTTCCCATACTTAATCTGGCATTGTCCTTTATCAACAATAATTGTTCCGAGCAATGATTGAACTCACAACTCAGTTGACAATTTATATTTATTAGACAAGTAAAAAACAAATAACTTTTTGTAATACATACATTTTTATTGTAAAACCTAGACCTCCGCCATTACTATAAACATCGGATAATAATCTAAGCTAAAAAGGCTTAACAGATAAAGATTATATCTCGATTTTTCTCTCTTGTTACTTTAAAAGTGCTCGCAAATTTACGACGACAGAGAGAGTTCTATCTTAAGAAATATCTTAATTAAGAGCCTGCCTAAACTTAATTTTGGGTAAGCGTGTACGAAAATCACATTGATGAAAGAATATGCAATTAATTTTGTACAGATATATTTCTTAATTAGGCGGACATTTTTGGTTGTTTTACATGTATGTGGTTGGTTTTTGCGAAGTTTGAAGTAAATGTGACCGAATTAGAAGCACAATTATATCACAAGCTTAGTTGCTTTTTATTGGATGTTTCGAAATTTCATGTACTATGTAATCAAATCGTTCTTTACGATTAGTTTTTTTTCAATTAACCTTTACCTACATGTATCAAATATGTTACATACTTCACAATAATAATTATAAATGAAAATATTGGTTTAGGATTACTGTTATAATGTATTGATATATATTATCTATTTAATATATTCATGTAATATTTAATACTCTTAATGAATCTTTAAAATATCAACTTTGAATAAATAATTAATAATAAAATTTAAGTGAAACATCATTTTATCCGCTGCCCAAATTTTATTATAATCTCATCCAATGATTTTTTACTTATAAAAACTTCATTAATATTCACTTAATAATAAAATTTTCCGTGCACGCTTTTTATTGGTGTTTATGGAGAATTCAAAACGATTCGGGCAAGTCGAGCATTTTATAATCACTAGCTTTTTTCCTTAAATGAGTCGGCTCTAAGCTACCCGCATATTTAGAACTCTTAGTATCAAATATCGGTCATCAAATACGAGGTCATCTTATTTGGTCTAATGAGGAGTAGGACTGGTTTGGACATTTGGTTTGGACATTTGGAACGGATGGATGATAGAAGAAATACAAAAGGAAATGTGAAAAAGGGCCAAATTAAAAGTACCCATAACGGACGCTCATGCATGATGAGGTTAATAAATGTCGAGGAAGCAAAAAAGGTATGTTTGAACCGAAGCATGTGGCGTTCCATAGTCTCTGCCTTCCCCAATGGGAGACAGGCGTGACGACATAGATAGATAGAGGACTAGGAAATCAATAAAAATATTTTTGCAATTTGTTTAATAGCAGTACAGAATTTTTATTCAACTTAGTTTTTTTTAAACATAAAAAAGTCTTAACTGAAATTTTATTCGTCTTTAGATCAGAACAAAAATGTGTTTACCCTTTTAATTAAACTGTTTTATTGATGAGGCTGAAAAAGCGATTAGAGATCCTTTATTAACCTATACTGTCCCACTGCAGAGTAAAGGTTTTCCTTACGCTCCTCCAAGCGTCTCTGTCCTGTGCTAGGTTGGGCCAGTAAATGGTTAGAGATACGTTATATTTTTATTAATACTAGAATGAATATTCTTGTTACGATACTGGTTTATTAACATAACTAACAAACTTCATAATAAATTACATACTTAGTATCCCCGTTTTTGATATCTTAGGACTAGATACTAAATATCAAATGTAGAAACTATATAACTTAAGTTATTAATTTCCCGCTTTCATAATATGTGCTTTCTAGATGTATATGAGTTCACTCGTCAGTGCACGACGATCGACTGCGCATTGTAATCACCGATACATATTAGCTAAACTTCTCAAACTTTAGTTAAGTTTCTTTGAGCCCGCTTATACATGCTCCTGAATAGTTCATGGCTAAGAAAGATAGTCTTTTACGAATATAGACCTCATATAGAAGAATGGATTTATGAAGTTCTATGTGGTTTTATGTTAAGTTTCTTGGTTTAGTTATTAAAAGAGTTTAAAATTAAATAGAAGTTACAAATAGTGATACTCGTGTAAATATTACATCAACTTGTTTGAGAAATTGCGTTTCAAATATGAGCATACGTTTATGTCTGTGGTTTCAAAGGTTCGTATTAGGATTTCACGTAAAATTGACATAGGTCAATTTTACGTGAAATCCTAATCATTACCAAACTATTCCCTTTTCTACTTCCTTCAATTCCATTACTGCTCATTTAAGCCCATCCTCGAGATAGCCGGCAGTTTAGTTGTGTTTCACCCTCACAGCCATGTGAGCCGGAGTTTCTATTTAGATATGCCATTGCCTCGTCAATAATCGTCACCAATAAAGAAATCAAGAAAATCTTTGATGAATTTTGACATATCAAAAAAAATATATATATAAAATATTGATACATAACAAAGTAAATATTCATGGCTAAATGTGGGTGTAATATAACACCTCAGCCTTAACCCTTCGGGGATAAAGGCGTGAGTCTATAAAAATAAATAAAACATTGATGTTGACTCTACCTCTGCTTACCTACTTATTTCTCCGCGAAGGTACATAATTTTATGTGGTTATATTAAGGGGTCGAGTATTAAATAAAAGGACCTTTCCAAGAACGCTCGTCATAAAATAAGTGCACTGTTCAAATTTCATGAAGCCAGCTTTCTTTTCAAATAGGACTCTGTGAGGATAAATTTGTCAATCAGGACAAGTGATTTTATTATGATGATTAATATAATTGCATAAAAAACCTACCAATATAAAAATAAGATATTACCTACTTAAACCACTAAAAACTAACCTAATCTTATTTCCAGGACAAAAAAATTCAAAGGCTCTGTAGGAGGCTACTTTACTTAATTACGAGCAAACACCTACCCTATTACGAAAGCGCCGAAAATGCATCTGTCTGGAAATCTTCTAACTCTCACCATGTTGTATTCGGTAGTAATAAATTAGACGTTTCCACAGCTTCCGCACTGAATATGTATTAGACTTCCCAAATTAAATGGTGTTAGCTATGTTTAAGGCTGTGGAGAAGAATAAGAAAACTTTTCGAGCAGTAATATTAACAGGATGAGGAGACTTCGCAGGTAAATCAATGTGTTAATGTGAATTGGTGAACTTTGAGTCACGGTGTTTCTAGTTCACTTTGAGTAACTGATCTGCCGAGAAGATTGTTATTATCGTTCGACTTATGGCTAAGATAAGTTTTGAGTAACTTTAGATCATAATTACTAAACGTACAATATATCGTACATTGAATTTGTTTGAGTGAATTCCAAACTAAGCTATGCCTAATTTGGAGTCTTTGTGTGTTTACCTTGGTTACTATTGTAGCAGATTATATGACTCAAATAATTTACAAGTAAATCTCCTACACTGATGATCAAAATAAAGAGATTTAGATTATAAAAAGTACCTTTAATTATATAATTGAACTTACATGTCTGCTCTTTCATGTAATTCTTAGTAATGTAATATAGTAAGCGCTACAATACTGCCGTCCTTTTACTAGAATGCCGTTAAGTGACATTTTGACATTTTTTACTTTCTTAGACCATTTTTATCAGTAAAAAAAATTCTATAGATCTATCTGACAACGGTTTCAATAGCTTTTATAGTTATAAAGATACAAAAAAATAAAATGCCGTTAAATGCATAAATTATCTATCATACCTATACTTAAATGCCGCTATGTGACATTGCAACGCTAAATTGCGGCTAAGGCTACATAAACACAAATTTATAAAAAAATTTGTATCTTTTGCCAAGCTATATTGCCGTTAAATCACTTTCCTACCCTATAATGCGACAAAAGTACTTTAACGGCTTTTTAGCAAAGTTTTTTTTAATTATTGATGTATAAAATTCATTACTATAAAGCCACTATTTCGGAATCATATACTTAAATGCCGCTAAAAGCCTTTCGCCACATTTAAGCGTTGTATATCATCATATTAATTTTACAAGATACAAATGAAATTCTTATATAACGGCAATTATTATATAATCTGGCAAATATTTTAAGTTGTCTTCAAGACTAAATTGCCGCTATCCAACAAAACTATTCTAAAATGCCGCTAAGTATTCTCGCGCGCGTATAAGTTCAGCTGATTCAGCGCACGCGGCGGCGGGGTGCGGTGCGGGTGACCAGTGCGGCGTTAGTGTTTGAACGGGTTGGACGCGTGCGCGACGCTCTGCACTCGCGGAAATAGGCATATGTGTGTGTGTATGTTCGCCTAGCTTTTTACTAAAGCATTATCTTATGTACTATTGCCACCTAACGTTGTCGGTAATGTTAATTTATACAGTATTTCAATTGCCTTGCCAGGCCTCAAGCCTGTGGGTATGCCTCGCGTTCCGACCGCTTGTATGAAGTAAATCAAAACCCTGTATATTTAACAGTATATATGTACGCGGTACGTTTGTGTACCGAGTTTGATGCAGTCTAAATGTCATATAAATATATAACTTTACTAATGTATACAATCCTGAATATCCTTTAGCACAGTATGAAATGCGCTCCGCGCACTCAGGTTGAAGTTAACCGTACATTAGTATAATATTACTAACAACTATGCTATGTCGAGACGTCTTAACTTCTGAATGAGTGTTTAAAACGTATTCATGACATTTACAATTTCGTAACCTTGTTACAGATGGACCGCTATTACACAAAAAACCTAAAATATTCTTTATATGATCATAGAAACTGATACTAGTAAGAAAAAGGAACAAAATACTTCACACAAGGATGCAAAACAAAATATTCCTGATCCCAGTGATCCCGGTTATCTTGACAATATATGTACTAGGCCTTATGTGGCCTTATTGTATGACATCCAGCATTTTTTAAACATTTTGTGAGACGCAAATATCAAATAATTCGCACTATTTGCCCGATTTAATAAAATATAAAGGTTTTAATGACACACTTTTCGCAAAAAGGTGCGACGAAATCAACTCAAACCTGTATAATTTGTCAAACAATCTAACTTACAAAGAAGTTATGCCATTTGAAGAATCACCAGCATCCACAAATGGTGAATGTAACAACAAAATCGGACAGGATCTAAATAAGACGTGTGATTATGATTCGGACGACTCAGTCCGTGACAAAGATTACAAACCACCTGAGTCTGATACGTCAAGCGACGATTCTATTGATGAGGTAAAACAAAACAAGTCCCGAGAATTACAAAAAAATAAAAACACTGATTTGCCTCTGAAAAGTTGTTCTCCTATTTGTAATAATACGGTTTTCGATATTGCAAATAGATTTTTTTTGCATAAGTCGCGAAGGAGTTCATTTGATATTAAACAGACTGTGCAACCTGTGCAAAAGCTTGTTCATAAACGTCGGAACACGATTGATTTCGGTGTTTTGCAAATATTATCCACAGATGAAAAGTAACAGAGCTTGGATCAAGAAGCATCTTCACAACGAAAACGCCAAAAATATAACACATCTGCAGTGAAAAAAAAAATAGACGTCAAGAACAGAAGCGCTGATTAAGAGAAAGTCATGATGTAGCCTAGGCTAGAATCTTTCAAAGCTGCTATATTCTGCCAGCGTCTTGTAGTGTATAACCAAAGCTTCGCACCTTTAGGTAAAATAAAATCGGAATCTAAGCCGCTAACTGTCTTATGGCATGACGCTCTAGCCGGAAGAAAGCAAGAAGATATCATGACTGCATTTTATTATTTCCTTTTTTGTAACAGAGATATAACAAACATAAATATTTGGCTCGACAACTGTACTGCGCCAAATAAAAAATGGCTTCTGTATTCGCTGCTTGTGTACATGGTAAATAGCAGTGAGATTGGCGCAGAACAAATTACTCTACACTATTTAGAGCCTGACCACACGTTTATGAGCGCTGACCAAGTGCACCGCCAAGTAGAGCTCGCCATGAAGAAAAAAAGGAAAGCTATACGACTTCACTGATTTTGAAGAAGCAGTAGCGTCTTTTAATAATTCAAAAGTTAATGTCAAATCTTTGGTTGCAGAAAACTTTTTGAATGTACCAAAGTATGTATCAGATCGTAGAATACAAAATTCGAGTCCGAGAGCATATTTAAAAACATGACTCTGGTGTGTTTTAGTCGTCATAATTATGATCTCAAGTATAAAAACAATTTTGAAGACGAATACACACTACTGAGATTTATGAATTACAAATTTATAAAAAATCCGAATGTGATCAAACTGGAATTTCGTTCTTATCCAAAAGGTATAGATGTAGAGAGAAAATCTGGCATTCTCGATAAATTATCCAGCATAATACCACCACACAAATTGGTATTCTGGAACAATTTGCCAACCACCGATGTTGAGGCAAGCACAAGTGGTGCTAAGAATAATAAAAAAGTCAATTAAAAGTACTGATTAATTTTAAGTAAGAAAGACTGCGTTTGTTTATTATTTTATACGTTTACTTAGTAAAGTTCCTTAAAAAACATGTTATGATAGAGGCAAATTTAAGAAAAGTACTAATTTTATGTATCTTTTTTAAATACTATTTACATATTGTATAATAAGTGTAAAATTATTTCTAAAATAATGATTGATCTCAGTTTGGTTAAAGGAATAAACGAAGAATTTAATTAAATTGTTGGTGTTTATTTGATTGGCTTCAATTTTATAACACATTTTGCATTGCTAAAATGCCGTTATCGTGAAAGGTTTTGTACTTAGCGGCATTACAGCAATGTAATCAATAAAAATATGTCTATAACAAAAATATCATTGAGCTATTATTGGAATTTACTTGTCTTGATTGCCGTTAAGTCACTTAGCGGCATTATAGCATAATTTGAGTCTCCTTGTTTAAGCAAGAATGCTTACCTATATTGACTCTAGTGCTTTTAACGGCTTTTAAGGTAAGTATTATGCCGACATTTTTAAGAGTGGTAATGTAGCTGTAATATTAGGATATAACCATAAGCAAAAATGCCGTTAAGGTATGCTTAACGGCATTATAGTCATGTTTTTAGGGCTACATATTTTAAATATTACTTAGCGAAAATATGAAATGTTTATTTTCTTTGATTTACGGAAACGTTTTCGACTGGTACCTGCACTGACTGAAAGAGGTTTTAATGACATATTTTTTGGTATATTAAAGTTTCGCATGCGACTTCAAGTTAGGAAGTAGCATTCATTTGAAATTATTTCACCGTTTTTCGCACGTATCTCAAAATGTGGTTTTGGTACTTAACGGCATTATAGTTAAAGGACGGCAGAATATCAAAGAAGTCATTTTACTAAATGAAGATCATTAAATGGAAATTGAAATTAATCATTAATTATTATAATTGTTCAGCTCAAGAAAATATTCATGAACAGGGTTTTGATACTAAATAATTTATTACAAAACTAATCTACATTTTATCTTTATAACGGCCATTAGGGCCGTTATAAAGATAAAATGTAGATCTTTATAACGGCCCTAATCCTTACTAAGATATCTTGGAACATCGAATATCTTTGTCGAACAAACTTTCACATTTTTCACAAACGAACATTTGTGAAATAGGGTCTAATATTCATGTAATAACTATAAGTATTTGACCCGAAGTTTCAGCATGGCTTACACCATCGTAATCTTAAAGGTATTTTACTGTTCTTTGTTTTGCAAAGAGGCCCGTTACATTAATATAATTAGTATCAAATACTCGCTTACTCGTCTAATTACTGTAGGTATCATTAAATTAAAGTAGTTCCTGACCTCAAACGCCGTTCGAGTTCAGAGTGTTTTGTTAGTCAGTTTTTGTTTTGTTGTCATATGCAAGATGATAAAAATCGACTGTTGAGTTGGTTTTAATCTACGAGCGTAGACGCACTAGCGGCTGGCCGCAATGCATTGACTTGCGGCCATCGTAAATATAGAAGTGGCCGCAGGCCAGACGCATGCGGCACGCCACTTGTGTCTTTAGGCTCTTAAAATCGTAATGGGCCTCAAAATCTGTGCCCGCACCATAATTCTTACCAGCACTAGGAGTCCCTCTATTATACCAAATATACTTTTCCATTTATATAATAACATGTGATATAATACATCGTCCTTGTTCTTTTACTTACTAACATTTTATGTAGTCCGACAATCAAGGTTGGATGGGAAAAATGAAAGAAAATAACTATATCAAGAAATGGGACGCATTAATGTATATTTCTACATTTCTTGCCCATTCAAATATTTTTCCACTCATTATTACTAGTCATTATTTTGGAACTACTTGTAACCAACTAATCGGAGCACGGTTTGATGACTTTTTTATGTGATCTTCTTACTTTCTTGCGGTAGGTACGTGCTGTATACATTATTATATATTTGAGTTTTAAGGCTCACTTGATGAATGAATGAGTATGCAATTATTTTTATAACATACACAAAAGTTTAGTAATATGTATGTACAGTTACCGCATTACTGTTAATTAGTATTGTGACTCAAATGTATAATTTGAAATGCTTGTACATTCAAAGAAGAACACAAAAACACGCACTATGATGTGGCCCACATGGTTCATGATTGATATAGGTATACATAGTTATAATGTTGCCACGCAAGCAAGACACAAGGTGGATAGTATTATAGAACTGCCAATGCAGAAAATCTCAAATATTTTATAGGCTAGAATAATTTATTCCTTTCATACATTCTAAAAAGTTGAACTGTTTACGTAAGAAGTACAAAATAGCAATTTTCTTTAGAGCTTCAGCTTCATTAAGCCTCCAAACATGGGTAGTCCTATCCATAAAATAATTAATCGGCGGCGATAGAGTGAGGTCGGCCTGTTAATCTTCTTAAGGCGCTGTCCTAAGCGACTGTTTTGGTAAATGAGGGGGTGAAGCAGGGGAGGTGAAGGGAGCTTAGCTCCGTCTACTGCGGGGCGCCCCCCTTCATTCTCGTCGCGTGCGGCCGTATTCTGGCGACATCCGTATTCCAATATTTCAAAATCGCAAGCAAAACGTTTTAGCATATTGAATTGAGATACTGATATTAAAATTTATATTACATACATCAATCTGTTTGTACAATATAGGCATAGCGCAATTTTTGTTCTCAGTGCACCCATGAGCAAAACTGGTTTACATTAGACGTTATAGGTACCTATTAATAGTTGACGAAAGTACACCTTATACCTAAGATGATAAAAATTATTAAGTCAGTTCCATGTATGGAGAGGCCATTATTATTTTTGTATAAAAATAGTGAAGCAGTTCATAGAATACCTACATCTAATTCCATTCCTGCCAGTTTTCAAATCTGTTTTGCAATAAATTGGCTGTGACATAGGTACGGGCGGACAGACAGACAGATATGGCGAATCTATAAGGGTTCCGTTTTTTATATTTTTGGCTACGGTACCCTAAAATCCACAATATTGCCCTACTAAGCGCAAAAGCCGTATCTCAACTAAAGCGAGTTACGAGATAATTGAAGTTTAGTAAATGTTGATTTATTTTATTAATAATTTTAGATGTTTATTGTTATTATAGGTATAATTATTATGGTAAAAGTTTCGAAATACGTCGCCGTTTTGAGGGTTTGTGAGTGATTGGAGGGGAGGAGGGGAGGTCTCGAAACCCTCCCTCACCATTTTCACTTGCCGGACATACTTGGTTTCCTCTGAAAAAAAAATATCTACAAACATCGGTGTGTATGGCACTGCCAACTTCCACATTCATCACACTAGTTTAATAAACTAAGGTTAACGGAGCCCTGCGAAGGGCTCCTATTTTCAGATTAAGGGTAAAAAAAAACCTAACATAACCTATTTATTTACTTATTACAGTCGCACCTAACCCAAGGCACTCGAAAGCAATGACGCACAAATTTGACATTAGCTGTCAATATGATCATTCCAAGATGGCAGTTTTGCGTTTCATGTCACGTTTTTCACATAAAACATAAAATAGACATTTGTAAAACTGTACTAAAGTATAAAAACTATATTCCGTTTTGCATAATTGCCGAAGTATTTATGAAATTTTGGAAATTGTTTAAAAATATTTAGACGCAACTCCGGCAGCCAAAATTGCTTTTAGGGGATTAAAACGAACTACCTTAAGCCCCCTACACTACCAATACCCTCAAATTCAGGCGACTCGTTTCGAAACCCAACCCATTATTATTTTTCAAAATAGATGAAACATCAAAAATATATGTGGATATACCTTATTCATGAGATACTGCTATGTCACTTAGAAAATTATAGAATTAGAATTTGAGTTACTGCTTGTTCGTTAGCTCTCGTCATACATGTTTATATGGAAAAATATAAAAAATTTCTTTCGCTTCAAATATGTGTTGTTTCAAAGAAAATAAATATTAAAAGATTTTTATTTATATTCATTTATAATTTATTAACGAAATACAGAGTTTACAGCTCATCAAAAGTTAGCTGTCTGCTACAAACCGGCAGGTTTTCTTTATTCTCATCGAATGTTAAAGGCAGTGTGTGAGGTGATAAGGCTTCAACACTTATTATTTGCTGTTGTTCACGAGGCACAGTTTCATTTACTTTCCTTTTACGGCTTGGTATTGTAGAAATTTCAAGCACTGATGAAACATTTTCCTCTCCGTGATCTCGCAATGCCATCCCTTGAGCTTGGCGAGAATCAACAATTTCAGGCAACTGCCAATTCATATAAAACGCCACAAGCTTCTCCCAGAAAACATCATCTCTTTCTATAATTTCTATTTTTAGTGGTATACTTTCGCCACTCCACACAGCAAATAAACACTTTTGTTTGCGTGTAACGTGGCGTTGCCCCTGAATTTGGTAATAACAATTACAATATTTGTTTAGACTAGTCAGTTCACTTTTTATCATGTTTCCATATATGTATTTTATTTGCTCTTATACTATTCTCCAGGCCATTCTTATAGGCAACTTTAGAACATTAAATTGCCACAATCGTGTTTGGACCTATTAATCCATCTGGCGTGGCACCAATAATCGAATAATCCACAAGGCTCGATTGTTACATTTTCTTGCTTCGCCAGTTGTTGCAAAGCCAGTTGTTCATTTAAGATTCCATGCGCAACTGATTTTACATTGCAAATATTTTATTTGTGCAAAATATTTTGTACTAAGTTGGCTTTACTGCTGTTATCTCTTCTTTTTACCACTATACAAACATTTCAATCTGTCAACATATTCTAACGCAATTCGAACCAGTCACTGCTATCCCTCTTGTAATTTTTGCTTATCACTACGGAATTTGAGTGTCGATAGCCGAGTGGGTATACCAACAGACTGCCATGCAGAGGGTATCGGGTTCGAATGCACGGCGCGCACCAATGACTTTTCGGAGTTATGTGCGTATTGAATTGTTAATTATCGCTTGTCCCGTGCCTCGGAGAGCACGTTAAGCCGTCGGTCCCGGTTGTCATGAAGATCTTTGACAATCGTTACAGGGCGTCAGTACCTTCTAAATAAAACTGACACTAGTCTAAACCATGGAATATCGCTATCCCTTCGGGTTGCGGAGGTCAGACAGGCAGTCGCTCCGTGGAAAAGCTAATATTCAGTCAAATCCGGTTAGACTAGAAAGCGGACCCCAGATTGAAACTGGGATAACGCTAAGAGAAAGAAGACTACGGAATTTGAGTCAAATTTGTTAAAAAAATTGTTTGGCATTTCTTGGCTAGCTCTTGAACAGATCGTGTTAGGAATGACTGAAGTCAAATGTGTGTAAGACGTTGCAGAACTGTTACCTTTAACTTTACTGTAATTACAATAATGATAAATAGTTACGTAGTTTATTATTAAAAAAATACTCTATCTTGTGTTATAGCAAACAGAGAAGTTACCTTCTTACTTATAAATGATTGATTTTAGAAATTAAAAAGATATTAGATGTACTGAGACATACCAAATAGTTTATGAATAATCAAAGTTTTACCCGATGTACCTAAAAAGGTTTATGTTCAAAACACAATAATACAACATTCGTTACCGCTTGTGTGCGGATTGCGGAGCGCCATATTAGCGCTGTCATCATTATTGTTCGCCGTGGCGGCATCTTAGCGCTCCAGGCGGTCTGACAAGCTAATGAATTTGAAATATAGGTACATAAAATGATTCGATTTTATGTTATTACTCTTTCAAAAATTGAAAACTGTGGCAGCTATGTATTGTGAGAATAATTTATATAATTATATTATGCATAATCGATAATATATAAGTAACATAGTTAGTCATAAAAGATTCTTATGAAAATTATTTGTGTAAAAATGTTACATAATTTCACAATCACTTGGCCATGGATGAATTTCTATTTTATTACGACGCTTTCTTGTACAAATCCTTCGTAGAACTTCATTTCTCTAATTGTCCATATTTTATTCTTCTAATTATATATTTATAAGCACAGAAACAATAACACATTAAACGCAACAAGAGTATAAACTTAGGTCCTAATTATATGTGCCCATAGTTACATGAAAAGCCTATTTAATTCTAAGGATTCAGTCTATAACATAAAACATGAAATTACGAACTCAAATCGGCGTATTATAATAACAAACAGGTTTACGTAAAATTTCGTGCAGCGGAGACGCAAGCGACATGACCTATCTCTTACAGGGCTCATAGCCGAATGATGAGTTCCGGGCGGGGCGTAAACTAGCAACTGACACTCAGTACACCGCTTATGCTAATAAGGTTTAAATTGCTGAAGCGTTTGATATTGATGGGATCCACCGAGCGTCAAAATCATAGACGTTTGGCAGATTTTATTTAATTTTACAAAATATACACGTATAATATGAAAATAAATATGGTAATTCTTTAGTTCATTAGATTTCCTACAATATTATGAAAAAAAATATGACAGCTTACGATCAAAATATTGCAAACAGTGAGACGAAAGATTATTTTCTGCCTCGATTTTGTGATTTTTTTACCGTGATTCTATTTTACGTACATGAAAAATTCTTTCAAAAGTCTTTTGTTCAGACTTTTGACTTTAAGCTCTAATTTTTGCTAGTTTGTAATATGTACCGTTATGGTTAGATGCGCGACGAAAAATTAGGTGTTTCACGGCTCTGAGGTATAACAGCGCCTTAACGCGTTCATATCTAGTACCAATATACTTCTAATGAACGAGACTAATAAAAATCTGTAGGAACTCATATATTGAATAAGCTTTTAGTGAAACATTTAATGTTATGTAACGTTTGGACATACGAGATAATAGTCAATATCCTACGTATTATGACATTTGTGCTAACTGATAAGATAATTTTAATTTATCGCTTGTAGTACTCAAATGGCCTATAAATCTGAAAAGGGGGAGAAAATTAATAATATTATTTATTATAATTTTAAAAACATACTTTTATCTATGAGTTTCATTTCACCTACCAAACAATATGCACAAAATAGTACAAAAGAACGTGTACATCAGATTTTTATAAATAAAGCTGTAACAAAATGTATCCTTACCTTCAAGCAGTCCAAATCTCCAAACAGTTACTTAAATGAAAATTATAACATTGAATGAAATAGGTACAAACTGGGCCAGTATTGATTGAAACATTTGCCAATCACATTACTAATTAGAACAGATTATAGTTACGCAGTTTAGTATTCAGATAATAGAATTAAGATATACGATCTGCTTTGATCACCACGAAATTTACTAGATATGTCGACTACAATTTTAGACTCAATTCGATGAAATTAGATTTGGAGTAAGTTGAAGTCTCAAGAAAATACTGAATCATTTTAAATACTTCCTTTTAGTACGTTTGTACGCAAGTAGTAGGTTCGTCATGTCAAATTACAACCTATTAATTATTGTCGTTATATGACATACAAAATGATTCTTTTAATGAAGAAGCTTTTGTCAATATTTCGCGTAAACATGTCTGTTTATTATCAACGTCTATAATATCCAGTAATAAGACGTGTAGCGGTTGCTGACGCTACAAATTATATACAAGGCACGATAATGTGTAAGTGCGGCGCATCAGTCGTCTTCCCGCTCCCATACAGTTAGGTCGTACCCATATTGCCGTAGTAGCTGTTGTCGGCAGATAGTCATGTTGTCTGTTACATATTTGGATTGTTTCACGTGTCCTGACTCAGATGTTCTCCGCAGTTAGGCCGTCAGCCCTTTCGGTCGTAGGGAAAAGGGCGAGTCGTCTCCCCTGAGTTCAGGCTGTCTCCGTGTCCATGCTGCTTGGCTGCACGCTATTGCCACGCTGCACATGCGCTTGTTTGCTTCCGCTGACCATGTGCACGTGCGTTGATGCCGCGTTGCCGAAGCTGTGCCGAAGGTTGCGTTTTCTCTGTTGGGGTCACCAGTGTAGGGGGGTTGTCAAGATGTGTGAAGAGATAAAGGACAGATTCAGGAAACGAAATATATACTTTACTGTGGTACCACATTGAAATATAAATAAACTATAAAGCTACGACCTAACCAAATGAGTGACGGGAGACGACTGCTGCGCCGCACTTACACAATAGCGTGCCTTGTATATAATTGGTAGCGTCAGCAGCCGCTACAAGACGTATCTTGTGAAAATAATATTATGGTACGTTGATAATATTAATCCATCGTGTTGACATTCTCAACGAAAAGATATAATTGTAGAGCTTCAAAAGGAGTTTATAACAACAATAAATTAAAATCGTAATAACAGACATAAAAAAGATATAATTGTAGAGCTTCAAAAGGAGTTTATAACAACAATAAATTAAAATCGTAATAACAGACATAAAATCACCAATACGGTTCTTAAGTACTTTTTGGAACTGCTTTATATAAATCATCATATTAAAGTGCGATAAATTCTCATAGTTGACTTGCAGCAACATTTTATTTAACCGAAGTATTATTCGTTTATACACGTTGGTCCAACATTAGACAAAGCGACTAGAGAGTATAAACAGTTTGTTCATTACAATAAAACCAGTTTTGGGAAACGATGGATGGATTTTGTGAAGGAAGGTATGAATGAAAATGGAGTGAATTTTTGCATGACGTTTGGAAGGAGAAAATAGAAGAGAAGAGAAATAAATACTTTCTATGCCAATCCCAAATAATATGGAAAAGGGTAGTTAGAAGATGAAGTTATACTTTACTTATAATTATTTAACTATTAATAATTTAAGACACATTTTATAAAACGGAGCCGATGGTTATACCTACGCGTTTTAGAGCTGCCACTCTACACCCAGGGCTCATAGTGTGCTGTTATAATTATATAGCCTATAGCCTTCCTTGATCAATGGTAGGAGCGTCCATCTTGTGGTTGCATCATTCGCGTCAGTACGAGTGCGTATGCCATGTTTGCGGTTAGTGTTTTGATTATGTCTGCTTTGATTATTGGTTTTCGATATGATTCGATAAACATTGCTCAAGGTCTTGTAGATGAGTCGCTGCTGATATAACATCTCGAAAACGGCAAAAATATTTCAAACTATCTCTCTGTTATTTTCATGCTCTGGTCTCCACATTCTCTAACTGGTCCGACGTATAGACTTATTAAAGTAAAACAGACGCCAGGACTCAGAGATTTTCATACTGAAATGTTATCACATGATATTAAAAGTTTAAATTACATTCTCGAACTCAATTTAGAAATTGTCGTTGTTACGGTGGTGTAATGTCAAGAGCGAGAAGAAATTTTATTTGTTAGTCTGTGTACACTGATCTTCGGAATATTTATAATATCTTTTTGTTGGTTTTCTATCATTGCCTTATATAAAATCACTTGTCGTAACGGTGGTATAATGTCAAGCGTGAGATAAGAATTTACGTTGTTTTGTCTATGCACGTTTGTCTTCCTAATGTGAAATCAAATTTGCCTAGGCTTTATGTCTTTTTATATTAAATCACTTCTTGCTACGGTTTTATAATGTTAAGAGCGAGAACAAGTTTCGTCTGTCTGTGTACGCTGGCCTTCGTAATGTTTATACTATGTTTATACTACTTTTTCAAATTTTTTTGTATGGCATATCACAGACTCTAAACAGATTTTGAAGCTGAAATTCGACCAGTCGCTACTTTTATGTCGTAAGGACCTAAGCACCGTAAGGATGGAGTTTTTTTTATTTCTCCACTAAGGTAGAAGAATGTGGTTAAAGTTTTACTTGGGAATCCGCAAATTTTGAAGCTAGCGCTATAACGCGAGTTACTGACAACCATGATTATAATTAATCTTTTATCTCTTTTATAATAATGCTGGTATATATAAAATAACAATTCAGTTTGATTATCTATTTAGACTCTGGGTCTTATTTGCGTTAATTAAATCATTGCAAGACGTGATAACTGATATATTTATCTCAAGGTTTTTTTTGTATAGGTACATGCTGTAGTATATAATACGTACTACGCTTGGCAGGCTATTATGGATACTTTATTCGTTGTGTCGTTCATTACTAACATTTATAATTATTTCTGGCGATGTGAAACTAAGAATAGGCTTAACACTAAGAATAGGCTTACATAACGACTTAAACTTTAACACAAATTACTTAAAGCGGGCTAAACTCAGCAACTTTTGCGAAATCTAAGAGCCTTTGAATTAAAAAGAGTAATAGCAGCATTTCCATTAAGTCAAACATGAAGAAATAACTAAATTACATCATTGCAGTAAGATGAAAGAGTGTTCCAGGCAATGTTGTCCCTTACTTAAAGAACTTATCTCTTAAAACAACGTGGAGCAGCGAATTTTTATTAAATGGTATAATTATAAACAAAAATGTTCAACGTTTTAACAATAAGAGTTAATAAGCTTTGTGACGGAAGCGTTGTTTATGCGATTTTAGCTCTATCCTGTTTTATTTAAATGCTGATAATGAGATTAACAGATTTAACTGACTGATTAAGTAGATTTTACAAATAACTCAAAGTTTTGTTCATTGTGGGAGTCGAACCTACAACACTCAACGCAGTCTGCAGAAGTCAGACTTACATTTAAATATTATTGTACCTATCAAACGTGTCACTTAGTTATACAGTGAAGTATTCACACCTGTTGAAACCACGATCAACGCATTCTTGAAGATGAGAACCCATTAAACTTAAGCAGTGTTCTTGTTGTAAAGCATGGGTTGAAATCTCTGTTAAACAAATCAGCTGACCGAAAGAGATCGTAGAGTTGTATTTTCTTCTTGAGGCTTTTACCGAGTATGTTTAACTTTTCTTTACAACCTTTTGCAGATTTGAGCGTATAGCTTCTTATTTATTTCACAGTACCACTGTGAAATAGATGTGCCCGGTAGATGGCAATAGGCTCACCCCCTATTACATTGGGACCAAAACATAACAGGCGAAGTGTGGGTGTGTAATACACCTCTGCCTACCCCTTCTGGGATAAAAGGCGTGAAGTTATGTTATGTTACTACTGTGAGGATTTGGTCTTATATACCACGCTGGACAAATGGGTTAGTAGGTATAGCGTTTCATGACGAGTTTCCCGTCTCTTCGCAAAGATACTGTTTACTTCGTGTACTCTCCTTAGTCATTTCTTGCGACACCTGCTATTTTATATTCTTAATATGTTTTCTCTCGAACAGTACTTACCATGTCAGATGACAAATGGACCAAATTAAAAACCCTATGGACACCCTTAAACGGCAGGCGACATTGCGGCAGGTCTAGACGAAGATGGCGGTATGAGCTAGACTTCTTCAAAAAGGACTGGTTCCAGGAAGGAAAAGATAAGGACTTATGGAAGAAGAGTGGGGAGGCCTTTGCTCTGCAGTTGGACGTCAAAGGTTCTTAAAAAATATTCATGAGGTTGGCTGTTAGTCTCTTAAATAAAGGTATATACTATGCTGTTCGTACAAATTCATATTATGATAAAGCGAAACCATTTTCTGAATTAGATGTATTGGATACCAATTGATTTCAAGACCCTGTAATGTATTTACTTTAAAAAAAGAAGTAAATATCTTCTATCTGCAAAATAATAACGTGAGTTCGATACGATAAAGATGATTTATTGTGACTGAATATTTTTATCTTGTTACTGTGTGTTATACTAAAATGAGAAAGTTGATTTTATATTTAACTAGCTATTGACCGCAGCTTCACCCGTTTTATTTTCAGTATATCAACATCGCCAGTGCGCCACCTACAGGGCCTAATTACAGTACTACCATGAACTCGTCGAGTGAAACTTCTATTAAGATTGGTGTAGTCATTCCAAAGATTACTCCGAACTATCACAAAGACAAACGACCGTCAATATTTAAAAAAAGAGCTGGTTGATGAATAGGTATTGTGTAACTATATGCTCTTGAAAAAAATGGATAATATACCTAGTCTTACCATAAATATTGTAACAAAAAAAAAATATTTTTTTTATTGCAAATAACATTTATTACTTATACAGTGTGTTACTTTAATACATAAACATAAAACAATTTAAAATTAATCATCAGCCTTTAATAGTCCACTGCTGGACTAGGCCTCTCCTTTGAAAGGAGGAATTGGCCTGCTATACCACGCTGGCCAAACGGATTGGTATAGCGTTTGTATCAAGTTTTCCTTCTCTTGCAGTGTTGTTTTCTGCATAATACGCTCCCGCTGTCGATTCTTACGACACCCATGGGATGATATGGGGTGGTGACATTTTGTATTCTTAATCCGTCACCACACGGAAAAAACAATTTAAAATATAACAAGCTTATTCGAAGTGGTCTCCATTGGCTGCAATACAGTCCTTTAAACGTTGAGGCCAGTTATCAATAGAAGCACGTACTCTTTCCATGGGAAAATTCTTCACTGCCAATCGTATGGATTGTTTTAGGGACTCCAAATTATCGTGGCGTTTAGAGCAAGCCGTACTCTCTGAAACTTACCATAAATCTTAATCCAGCGGATTAAGATCGGGACTAGACGACGGCTAGGCTTCAGCTCTGATGAAGTCCGAAATGTTCGCTTCCAAACAAAACCGCGTGGAGTGAGCTTTATGACCCGGTGCCGAGTCTTACTGGAAAGACCATATTTGGTTATTGATTATGGTGTTGTTAAGGGGCTTAACCACCTTCTTAAGAATGGTATTTTGATACACTTGTGCCGATGTTTTGATACCTTTTTCACAAAAATATGGCTCAGTCACTCCTTCATAGCTAACACTCCACCAAACCATCACTGAAGTCGGATAATGCCCACGTTACACTCTATCGACTAACTGGGAAGCTTCCTTAGAGCTTTGAGCATAAATACGGTCATTTTGTTTGTTTAAATTTTGTTCAATTGTAAAAGTGTTTTCATCCGTAAACAAAATTTTCCTGTGACCTCCCTTTGCGTACCGCTTCAGTAGTTGTTTTGATTTTACCACCCTATTATTTTTTTAATTATCAGTTAAGAAATGACCAGTGCATCTCTTACAGGCTGCAAGTCCTAAGTCATCTTTTAAAATACGCAACATGGTTCTAGGTGCTATCTTCATCTCCTGATATAAAATCGTTTTCTTTCGGACAGGATTTCTTCGAATTCTTTCCCTTACTGCTTTGACCACCTTTTTCGTACTGACACTACGTGGACGGCCAGGTATTTTTCTGTCACAAACAGAGGAGGTCTCATTGTACCTATTAATAGCTCGGTACACAAACATTTGACTAATTCCAAGTGTATGGACAGTTTTAAATATTGCTTTTGGCTCCATACCTACTTTGAATAATACAATCACAGCGATTTGGTTCCCTTTATCACTCCACTCCATTTTAATATCGCAAAATATTGTACAATGTATTGGCACCAAAACGAGAAAACGCAATAAACAATCGTATAAAAATGACAGATTCCAAATTCGAATGTTATATTGTAACAGTACCTATTTATGGCCAGACTAAGTATAACTCAATCTTATTACTATATTATGCATCGATCCCAAGAGCGAAAAGGGCATAACGGGCTTTCGTTGTTTTTACTTAATTGCTTATTATTGGAATACCATAGGCTAGAGAAATCATGGACTCATCTGTAATTTATGAGACAGCATTTAAGTTATTCACAACGATATTATAATAAGAGCTATGGCAATATTTTGCATTTTTTTAATACCATAACAAAAAAGGACCATGGGCAAAAATGTATGAAGCGAGGGCTCACTCACCAATAGAGATGAGATCACTTTGCATATACTTGTAAAGCACTAAATATAAAGATATAAATTCATTTTTGCGAAGAATCCATGGGGTTATTTTGCTATAAATATTTTTCTCCTACCATAAATAAACTATAATACTGCAAGGTAATGCTGTTATAACATTGTAGTTTTTGTTGTTTCACATCTTTTACTAGTTTTAATTCCATGTGCAAAGAATACATAAAAAATTAAACAGCTACTAACAGTTAAAAATATTTTTATTAACATTTCAATCAAAACCAATAATAATATCGTATAAGTGACCTGCCGGTGGATTAAATTGTATGTACCAAAAGGATACAAGAAAACACACAGATAACATAGATACATAGACTCACGCCTGTTTTCCAGAGGGGTAGGAAGAGACTACGGAACGCCATTTGCAACGATCCGGACATATCTCTCTTGCTTCATTCACTCCCATCAGATTCCTCATGCATGCTCTTTGGTTCAGGGTACTTCTAACCTGTCCTGTTCTTACGACACACAGAGAACACCGTGAGAATCATGAGTCGACTGCCTGAGAGCAGACGGGCGCCCGAGCAGGCGTCCGAGAGGTGTGAGAGGGAAGGAGAGTGTTGTAAATCACACGGGCGCCACCGCATCTATTGTTTACCATTATTTTAATCAGTGGCGTTGGAAGGGAGAGAGGCGGCGGGGGCGGTCCGCCCCGGATGTCACCCTTTTTGGGTTGCCACCCCGAACTCGAGTTTAAGAACAATGTACAAGCATATAAAAACATAGGCACTAGCTCAGCACTACGATTCGGGGGCAGTACATACATACATAACGTCACGCCTTTTATCTCCGAAGGGGTAGGCAGAGGTGTAGGTTTTTCTACACCCACTTTTCGCCAGATATACTTTAGTCCCACGTAATAAGGGGCGAGCCCATTGCCGTACCGGGCACATTTCCAGACTCCGTGCTGCTACTGAGAATTTCGTGACAGATAATCCCAATAACACTGCCCGACCCAGGAATCGAACCCGGGACCTTTCGATCCCTCGCGCACATTTATGCCGTGAGACCAACGAGGCAGTCGTATAGGGTTTGATGTCGAGTTTACCGTCTCTACGCAAAAATGGTATTTGCATCATGTTATCCCTTAGTCGCCTTTTACGACACCCACGGGAAGAAAGGGGGTGGTGACACTTGTATTCTATGCCGTCAACCACACGGGGGCAGTTAGTCAGTAATTGTTAGGTATCGACAAAAAAAAAGAAAAAAAGGTCGATCGCCAACTTCCGCCCCGGGTGCCACTCAAGCTAGCTACGCCACTGATATTAAAGTATGAATATATTGTAACTATTACAGTTTTATGACTAAAAATTGTATTTTTCTACAAACTCTATTTAAGTGCATATCTTTTTCTGCAATGGAATTGAAGGTGGTGCTAGCAGTAACAATTTTAGTACGAACAAAATCCTTTCCAATGGCATATGCCATAGCTCTGTTGGACACTGAGCCCAATTTGACTCATGGTCCTTTAGTGGCATTTAATGTTTATTTATTTTTCATTGTACTCCTCTCATTCAAGCGGTGGATTAATTATCTGAAGGATCTAAAATATGTTCGAATAGAATTGCATTGTTCAACTGTGAATCGTTGCACCTCCTTATGAAACGTAAAACATATTTATGTTGTTGTGGTTATATGCATAGATATATTTATTAAATTATTATTTATATAATTATTATAGGTATATTTATTAAATTATTTATGTTGATGCCTTGTTCTCTTTAGGTATAATTTTGAGGATTATAGGATACAAAATAAGATACGTTTTATCTTACTTAAAGAAGTAGTAACTAATTATTTAGAACTATGCTTACGTAAACTGCCATAAAACTAGGGAGATATGTACATCCCCCCGTGGGATCTCCACCTTGTCGTGGTGGGGGGGCCTTAGTAACCGTGGATTTGATTTTCTCCCACGGTGAAGCTAAGCGGGATCCCGGGAGGGGACGCTCCACGTGGGCATGCGTGAGGCCTGCGTAGGATGCGTCCATAGGTGCGGGTGCGGGGGACAGTTCTGTCTGTCCCTCGCAGTCGGGTGCGGTCGCGGCAGGAGAGGCGTGTCGGTGTTGCGTTGCCACGCGCCCTGTCTCCCGCGACCAAATGGGGGCGCACCATCGTTGCGTCGCGGTGGGGCCGCAGAGGAAGAGGAGATGCGGTGTTGCGTTGCCGTCCTCCCTATCCTCTGCGGCCGCTGGGTGTTTTGGCGGTGGAGCCCAACACCTTCATCCACCGCCAAGGTGGTTTCATTCGGGGCCGGCCTGACCATCTGGCGGGCCAGTGCCCGTTGGGGGGTAGCGAGGAATGCTTAGGTGAAACTCTACCCTCCGACACATCCGACACATGGGTACATGAGGAGCACGGGTTGGTTTTTAGTCAGTAAGAGTCTGACGGTCCCCTTCGTCCTTCCCCCCCCCCCCCCGGGCGAAGGGACTCCACGAGGATTTTCCAACACGACACCAAAAAAAGAAATAAAAAAAAGAAAAAAAAGAGATATGTAACTGTTACAAAGGTCAGAGTGATAAAACCTGTTTAAAAGCATATAAAACTCAAAATTTGAATTTTTACACTTTGCTCCATCTGACCGTCAAACCCAAAACCTCATGATTAGTTAACATTAACGCAGATTATACCCTAAAACCACCGGCGTAACCCAAACCGAAAAATGACAGCCCAAATTTAATTTAATGCGATGAAAAGCTCATCTGTTTCCAAGTTACTTTCCGCCGCCATTTATTTAAGGAACTAAACCAAATTCAACTTTATTATTCTTTTTTTTTAATAATGATATGGAAAACCTTACAGCTACATACAGCGTATAACAACAACATGATAGGTAACGGTAAGTCAATTACAAGTTTTCACTTATAGAACTATAATATAATACAAAAAGTAACCAGTGTACACGCAAACACACAAACTGCTTTCTGTTTAACCCCTCAACTGCAATAATAACGTCATAGGTTAATAAGAGAAAGCGCTCCAACTGCAATAATAACCTCATAGGGTAATAACGAGTGGGGTATCATTGGTCGTTGATATTTAACGGTTTTTGCACTTGTAACACGATTTTGTTATATCATTCGATTTATCGATTTCCGCTTGACCAATTTTAATACTTTTATAAACTGGAAACGAGCAAGAATGAACGAAAATTAATTAAACAAAATACGTATGCCATTGAACTTTGCGGCGACGCCATATTGGCCATTTTGATATTGAAATAAGTGTGCACGAGAAAAGTAAAAATGTTTGTAATGATAAAACATTGAGTAATCTTATAAGTTTTATATACAGAACTACTGGAAAATAAGTGTTGATTTCACATTGAGTTATAGTTTATCGGAAAGTGATAAATATTGCAGTGAAAAAGTAACGAAACTTTTGTAATGCACTTATTACGTTCCCAAAGAATGGCGGCCGTTATTTTTCGTCGCGTAAGGGTCGTAGCACACGTATCAACTCGGAAAGGGATCGGCACCGCATCAACTGGAGCCGTTCAGTATTCTTTGTATGAAACTCCCTACTGCAGCGCACACTAATCGGAAACGTAACGTAATCGCCTCGCCTCGGGACGTGCTCACGAACGCGGTGCGGTGCGTGGTCGACTTGCAGTTCTCGCGCTTACGGTTCTCCGTACGCTAGCTTACGGCTCTCCGTAAGCTAGCTTACGGATCTCCGTAGCCTAGCTTACGCCTCTTCGTCCACGCCCCTCACGCGGTCTGCGTTCGGATTCAAAATGATTGAAGTAGTGGCGCCTAGCCGTCAACCAGCGGTCGGCGAGCCGTAAGCAAGGCGTCGCCTATCCGTAGCCGAGTCGACGTGCCGGAGCTTCCGATCCGCTTACGTTACGTGGTTACGTCCGGTTGACGCCTGTTTGACGGCGAGGCGAAAGGCGATACGGTGCCGATCCCTTTCCGAGTTGATATGTGTGCTACGACCTTAAGCAAAAACGTTTTGTGGTGAAATTATTATTCTAAAGTAAAATGAGTTGAGTTATCTTTGCACATTGTATATTGTTTTAACGTAATAAAGTGCTCGTTTGGTGATTATGTGTGGATATTCGATAAATTATGATAAAGTTTACAATTTATATCAAGTAAATTTCTCAAAATCAAAATATATTACATCGCTGCGAGAACAGGTCAGTTTTATTTACATATTGAAATATTTCACTAGTTGGATAAACTAGCCATATTATTATATTTTTGTAGACGAATTTTTCGTTTTTCTGCAAGTCTACGTAAAAATTATAAAGTGTTTGAAATGACGTTGCATTTCGTGCGTTGGGCAAAGCGAGCCTTGCGCAGGGTAGGGGTTAAGTAGTATTAAATAATCTCTCTCTAATTTTAATTATAGAGAGCTTTCAACTTATAAAGTTGAAAACTCTCTTTAACTAAAATCAGAGATAAAATAAAGGTTTAATTTTATTTGAAAAACGATTCAATTAAGCACTTCCTTACTCGCGTCATACTACTAGAAAATGGATCTATGTCATGAGTTTTATATATTTTGTTTAGGAGCCTGCTTACTTGCACCAAATAGCTATTTTGCCTATAGTTAGAAGAAGCTCCAGGTACATTTATGGGAGGATTAAAACGCACTGCTTTACTGGGCACATTAAATCCAATTGTAAACAGGAGCTTAGGACTATCAATTTCGTTATGTATAGTTTTAAGTAAGAATATAATATCTGCTATATCACGACGTTCTTTAAGAGGTAGAAGGTGGTGTTTTTTACACATACTAATATAATTATTTCAATGAAACGGATTTTTTTTACGATAACATAGGAATTTTACAAATCTTTTCTGGATGTTTTCAATACGGTTGATGTATGTGGCATAGCGAGGATCCTAAACCTGGGAACCATACTCCAAAATACTGCGTACATAAGTGCAATATAATATTTTTATTGTTTTTAAATCAGTAAAACATTTAGACATGCGCATCACGAAGCCAAGAGACTTGTAGGCTTTTCTGACTATTGAGTATATATGATCATCAAATGTTAGCTTGGAATTGTGATGTACACCCAGATCCCTAGCATTATTGTCTCTAGACAAGAGCTGGCCACCCAGCAAGTACTCGGTTTTAAGAATGGCCCGTTTCCTTGTGTAAGTTATTATTAAGCACTTGGAGGGGTTAAGGTCGAACTTATTATTGAGACAATACTCCTCTTACCATGCCAGGTCATTCTGTAGTGCTGCTCTGTCGGAATCTGATGATATACTGGCATAAATTTTCATATCATCTGCAAATGATAATACATTCGATGAGAGGAAGCAATCTCCGATGTCATTTATGAAAATGGTAAACAGCAGAGGACCTAGCAAAGAGCCTTGAGGTATACCGCTAGGAATAGGAACCCAGCTAGATGTGTAATTATTCAAGACAACAGCCTGTGATCGATTCTCAACATATGATGCGAACCATCGTAAGAGATCACCATGGATGCCTATATGTTCCAGCTTTTTTATAAGAATCTGGTGATCTATTCGGTCAAATGCCTTACTGTTGTCGGTGTATACTACATCAACCTGATGACCGTTGTCCATGGCAGTCGTCAGAAAGTCATAAAATAATAACAAGTTACTGTCGATAGATCTACCTTTCAGAAACCCATGTTTGGTAGAGCTGAATGACCCTCTAAGAATATTGTGCACTTGGGTATATATCAGTCTCTCAAAAACTTTTGAGATGATACAGAGCTTAGATATGGGTCCATAATTGGTGACCTCTATGTTAGACCTCTTTTTGTGGATAGGTGTGCTAAACGCTGATTTCCATATTTTGGGCACCTCAGAGAGAGCTAATGATTTTAAAATAGCTTGCATAATATAGGTTTGGCAATGGTTGACGCACAGTGGACAAGAAGTTGAGCTGGTATACCATCAGGTCCTGGTGCCTTGGTGGTATCCAATGATCTGAGAAGTTGAACAACGTTTTCAGAAATAAATATACTACATAAAGTAGATAATGACAACAAAGGTTCCGAATCACGATGGGAGGAAAACAAACTGCTGCATGATGTAGCAGATGATGACTTTAAAAAGTTCGATTTAAAGTACTCAGAGAATGGCTTGCAAATAGAATCACCAGACCTCATTGTAACATTGTTGAATTTTAGAGCACTCGGGATGCCATTGGCACTGCTTCGATTCTTCACAAAGGCCCAAAAATATTTTTGTTAAATTTTAATAGAATTTTCCATATGTTGGAGATAATTTTTATAACATGTATTTTCCATAATCTTTACTCTATCACGTAATAGTTTAAATGCCTGGTAATCCGATAAATTGCCATAGATCTTATTTTTCCTTTGGAATTTGTATTTTTCTTTTATGTTTCTTATAAGTGTCGCATCATACCACACGGGATACTGTTGTCTACGGATTGGTTTATGTGGAATAAACTGGTGTTGCAGGTGAGATATAGTACTATTAAAGTATTCAACAGCGTCATCCATAGATCGGTTTGAGAACTCACTATCCCAATCAATGGCACTGATAAAATTATTAAGGGATTGGTAGTCACCTTTATTAAATATATACCTCATATGCGGTGAACAATCTGAGGGAGGTAAATCATAGAAGTCACAATATATGAGTAAGGCCGGGTGATAATTATCAATAGGCACGAGAGGGTTCATACACTCAGTTACTTTTATAGAATTGTGACTGTAGAGGACCAAATCCAATATTTTACCAAACTTGTTCGTTACTCCATTGTACTGACCAAGACCCTGGCTAAGAAGTTCGTCAGTTAGAGCATATTCGTCGCTAGAAACAATATTGGTAGGAACTAAAGCCTTATCGTCTTCAGCCTTCCACGATATGCCGCTCAAATTAAAGTCACCTACAATCAAAAATCTATCGGACATTCACGACAGAGGTATTAAGATTAATCAGAAAATTTCGTAATTAACATGAAGCCGAGAGGCCTCTCTTCTGATTACACACATAAATAAATTAATGGACTCAGATGAATTTTGTTTTTTTAATTTGAATTTAAGCCAAAGATCCTCTGCGGTAGAATTAAAGGAAGACATGGGAGTAACAGTCAATTCCCTCCACGTCGCTATGAGTACACCACCGCTCAGTGACTGCCCGGTAAGCTCATAATCGCGGTCTCGTCGCCACACTATGTATCACTCATGAAACAACTCCAAGTCAAATACGCCATCCATTAACCAGGACTCAGTTAAAATAACCACATCGTAATTATTCATTAAAAGCTGGCGATAAAATGCATCAGTTTTAGTCCGGAGCCCCCTAACATTTTGGTAAAAAACATTTAAATTACGTTTAATACTCGCAGTCATTGTAAACAGAAACAAATAACATAATATTATCGTTGTAGTACTCATAATTAGCTAATGTAGGTAGCTTTATTATACATGCCACTGAAGCGTAAGCAGGCTCAAAGAATAAATAAGCCACTAATATAATAATATTTAAAAAATATCTACAGAAGTAACACATTCCATAAACAGATGTGCGAGCGAGTAGGCGATCAGATGCGTAACAGCAATGAGTAAGTGTAATCTTAATATATAAAATCCTTGCGTTACTGACTGACTGACAGACACGCTACAGCCGAAACTATTAGGCGCAGGAAGCTGAAATTTGGCATGCATATTCCTCGGGGACCGTAGGGGTGCACTAAGAAAGGATTTCCCGAATTTCCCACGGGATCGGCCAAAACAGGTAAATTTAAAAAAATACAGGTGTAGCTGCTGGCGTCCTCTAGTAGATATATAAAAGCGAGCTAATGCTTCAATGCAATCAGTGCGATAGATACAACAAAAGAAAAAGGTCGGTCTCAAGGTCGGGCTCGATTCGAACGCAGGTAATACGGATGAGCGAAACCTTTGGTCATAATCACAACACATAGTTGAAAGACATTGTTAAGTATAGACGATTGGTAGTAATAAAGTAAGCGATGAATTAAGCTTAAAATACATGTTATGAAATCTTGTTTAAATCTGCTTCAGATTTAATTATGAATGTCTTTGTAGAAACATTTTTTCACAGATGTATCTTACCATGTTTCACCCACACAAAGTCATGTTTATTTTCTTTAGCAACAATTTTAGTTTTATTCAATAACTGTTTCGAGTCTATGCTTAAGTGATCGTTGACAAATACCCGTTGCGGCGGCCCCTGAAATCCGATGTCAGCGGTTGATAGATCCTTGATGCAGCAATAAAATCCTCCTTTACATATCTATTAAGGAAACTCACAATAATATTTTTTTCCTTGGAATTGTGGACTGAAACTCTAGATATGTAATTTATCTGGTTTTTATACAAAGGATTGCAGCAAAAATATGAAGCCGGACATTCATGAGCGAAACAAGAATTTATAGCGAAATAAAGTCTTGGGAAGTCTTGATGTTTATTTATACAGTGCTACCTGCCCGAGTTTATACAGTATTATATCCTTGCTTAAAGTAAAAAGCATATCGAACACGAAGGGAGTTAATAAGCTGACGTTAGGTTGGTATGTTTACTTTAGTCTAAGGCATTGGTTTAGAGGTGGAAATATTGTTAAGGTAAGGTTTTGGCATACCTTCAGCTGTTGGCATATGAAAGGTATTCAAATCTTAAAAGCTATATATTTGATGTAGGATAGAACATTGTATTACCTTTTACCTTATCTTTATCTTCGTAGTAAACTCCAAAGTTTACGAGGAGCTCTTGTAGCCTGAGGTTGTACGGATTTTGAAGACAATGTTTGAAATATGAATAACTTCTGGAAGGAGTTTTGGAAGAAGCTCCTCCTCCTCCTAAAAGGAACACCGACTCGAAACATAAATTTGTGGATTCATTATTATGGTTCGTAAATTGTAGTTTTTTTTTTATAAAAGACAATTCCCGCATTAGGACTAAATCCTGTGTCGCGGGGGACTTTACAAACATATAACTAATGGACACAATTAACACCCAGACTCAAAACAACAATATATGAATCACACAAAGTGTTGTCTCGTGTGGGGATCGAACCTACAACACTTCGGTGCAGTGTCAAGCGGCGAGGCGGCCGCTTAAACCACTGCGCCAACCGTGCAGTCATTTAGAGTGTGGCTGCGATTTGTGTTGACTGGTTGAAATAAAGGAATTATTTTTAGAGCAGGACTTGGTCTTAAAAATAAACATGAGAAATAAGTTCTCAGACAATTCCTTATCCAAATAGCATTACGAATTAAAATAAATAATATTATCAGAGAAGTGCTTACAACGGAGTCACAATTAAAGTGTCCATAAATTGTGCTTTGTTTGTGTAGGTATAGGGAGCTAAATACATAACGGATGCCTTCTGGGCGCGTGCCAAGCCCATTTATTCTTATTATTCTAGGTAAACTTCGTATTGTCATTCTGAAATAACATTAGTATCTTTTAAATATGAGTGATACATTACTTGGACAATATTAAGATGCCTACGGCTTAAATTCATTTGAAACTAGCTGCTGTATTAGGTGGAGATTGGTGTCGCCATTTGGCGTAAAAATATGGCAGATTCAATCAATGCTATCACTATAACCAAACGTAAAATCAGCTTTAGTGTACCAGCACGTAAGAGTGCACTAAGGTTTCCCAAAATTCCTAAGAGATTGAGTAGAAGCGGTTAAATTAAAATAAAATTTGCGAACGCAGCTGCGGGGATCGTCTAATTTCCTACTTTATGCTTCTCGCTATTTTAAAATATTTCTCCTTATCTTATTTAATTGTCCAGTAAATGATTTTAATGTATGATACCGGTAACAACATTTTCAAATCTAACCGCTGAAATTGTAGTCCTGTCTAGGAAGCTAATAGCGATTAACTGCCTAATGTTTTAACTTCATTCAAACCGAATGCCTAATGCCAGTCAAAAATTGCTTCTGTCAAACAATAAAAACAATTTCTTGTTAAAATTATTAGCTTCTATTTTTTAGAAAAAAAATTCCCGTGTTTCAATGTAACTAATCTTCGATACGTTCAAATATCCTTTGTAATACTACAACCTCAACCGCATATAATTATGGTGCTTGAATCACTCCGAGTTACACTGCAATTTACACTGCGAGTGTTGTAGATTCGATTCCTACACAAAATAATCTTTTGAGTTACCCAGAAATTGTTGTTTTAAGTCTGAGTGCATGCAATTTTTTTCTTTTTTTATGATATTCTACCACATACACACATCACCATCTAGTCACAAACTAAGCGGGGCTACTACTACGAGCTGGGGTTTGGTGATAAATTAAAGTCACAATGCCACTAAACTGTACTTTATTCAACGTCACACATAATTTTATACACTAATACAAACACTATTTTACACTACTAAACACACTTTCTCTTCAGATCCTTCGCTTGGTGGTCGCTCGGTTTATTCAACTGAACTGTCTCCGGTCAGCGAATACGAGCGCTTTTATATTGGCCAGAAAAAATAACTAGTCCATTCTAGTCTCTCCTAGAATGTTCTAGTAACGTGCGGAAACAAGGTCGATACTTCGAGTAAAAATACAGCAACGCCATCTTGTAGAGAATAGATGAAACACTTTTAAACTACCGATATATCCATTCTCTTCTAGTTCTCTAATTTACCGATAGATGGCGTTATTTTCAAAATATCGCCATTCTTAACAATTACTTTTTTTGTATATACATACATATATATCATACATAGAAACACCCAGACCAAGACAAACATCCCATGTTCATGCACACAAATGTTTTTGCATTTTGTTTCCATTTGCTTGTGAAGTCCATGCGATACGAATTCTAAGTATTGGAGTTGCCTTTTAATTTGCAATGTATATGGCTGATACCTATAACAGCTTATGACTTATAAGAATTGTACATACGATTTTGTAAAAACATTTCAATCAATTTATGAAGCTGCGCAATATAAAGTACTAGAGGACGCCCGCAGCTACGCCCGCAACTACGCCCGCATATTATTTTATTTTACCCGTTTTGCCCGACACCCCTACGGACCCCAAGGAACATACATGTCAAATTTCAGCTTCCTGCGTCTAATAGTTTCGGCTGTAGCTTGTCTGTCAGTCAGTCAGTAACGCACGGATTTTATATATACAGATAAGGTTTGATTTGTATGCGAATTCTAGAAGCATTTATATGACTGTTTAGTTATATGTAGGCTCTCTAGAACTTGCATGCATAACGTGACTCTAAAATTTACTACAATACATCATCTTTCTGGCACAAAAATAGATAACTGAATTACTATAAACGCCGAGACTGGGTGATATTTCTTTGAATATATTTATTTGCTTTGTCTGTCAATTCTATATTTGCCAATGCCTGTGTTACACATGAATCTACGTAGAAATAAATATCAGTCAGCATTTCATAATAGCTTCATTTTGTTTTTATCAAAACCCGTTTAGGTAGACATTTGTTTGTACCAAACACTTACTGTATGTTACAAACGCGGGTTATATACCTAACACGTATGGAAATACAAGTTACCGTCTATTGTTTGATAACAAATTGCTTAATTGGATCAACTCCTATTCCAGACTTAAGCTCCATACAAAATATCTCAAAACTAATGTCGAATCTCAAAATCCATGTATGGTTCGAATATTGAAAATGGCCGATAGTAAGATCGATAAAGCTTAGTGTAAAACAAGGAAGAAACCAATAGAATACAAATAAGGATTAACGTTAGGGCAAGTTTTTCATTAAATAAGGAGCTCTATTAAACGCTCATACTTATATTTATGTAAACGTATTATTATATTTTTAGATCAAATAAACCAAAGGTTTAATAATAATAATAATTCATTTATTTCAGAAAACAGGTTCCATATACAATTATAAACACATAAAATAATAAAAATTAATTAATTAGGTACACTTTTACATAAAAAAATAATAATAAAAGAAATAATAATAATAATAAATTATGATTCATTTAAATACATATGCTACAAATTAAAAATATTAAATCATTAAAATGTAATTTCATTAATAATGTCACAATAAATAAATGGCATGAAATATTCTTTCCAGAAAATGTTGTCACAAAATATTTATATATTTTGTGACAACATTTTTATTTGATTTTATGACATGCCTTAATTGACTTGTTGTTTTTGTCTTGTTTTCATGTTTTAAGTCACCATTGGACGACTGTATTATTATTAATACTGATCAATCAATGGTGGCTTAGCCTCACCTAACTAGTACAGTCGTCCAATGGTGACTGATAGGACACTCGTACTTACCCCCCACCACCCTCAGGATACTGTTGTGGCTGCCGCACACTCTATTCATAAGTGAGGCTACCTTTTTGCGCATAATGGCATAGAAGTCGTTAGTCTGCGCCTCGGCAAACATGTCAGACGCGCTGCAGTGCCACGCCAGCCTCAAAAGTAACCTGAAGGCATTGTTGTATTGAACACGCAGGGCGTTGTAGGTCTTCTGCGTATATTTCACCCATAGACCGACAAAGTAAAATGATTGGCAAAAGGCTTTAAAAAGCGCTATCTTTACTTGTTCTGAAGCTCGTGTAAATTTACGGGCGATAATATTGCTTCTGACCGCCAACGCCCTACGCTCACGTTCAATGTCTTGGTCATCTTTGTAACGCATCGATTTTATTTCGCATTACAGTACGCCTATGCGCATTCTTTTTTCGCGTGTTCGGTTGGTATTAGTCGATTTTTTGACGATGCATATAGTATTTTCGTTTATGGGCTTCCTTATTTTTTTTAAATTGTCTATGGCAACGTCATACAGCGCCATCTGGCGGATTGGTCGAACACTTTCTTTCTTGGCGTGTTCGACCAATCCGCCAGACGGCGCTGTTTTGACTTTCATCGATTTTATCTCGCATTACAGTACGCCTATGCGCATTCTTTTTTCGCGTGTTCGGTTGGTATTAGTCGATTTTTTGACGATGCATATAGTATTTTCGTTTATGGGCTTCCTTATTTTTTTTAAATCGTCTATGGCAACGCCGTACAGCGCCGTCTGGCGGATTGGTCGGACACTTTCTTTCTTGAATTCGTTGGCGTTAACATCGCGCCGCTTGAATAATCCAAAAATTACGGATTAATCCCATTAAAATGTGGTACTAAAAGCCACTTTAATATTGAGGAGCCGTGGACCGGCACATATATTATTGTATTTCACCAACATGGTAAGAATTGTTGATTTTCTTAGTTTGTTCGAGTCGTTGGATTTCGTTCAGTTCAATTGTAAAATTTTGATGTTTCTTTTGATAACCGACACAGTGATACGTTTAAAGAATGCTTCTGACGTTACTTCTGTTCGCCTAGAGGCCCGTATTCTGGAAAAACGGTGAGTTTCGAATGTTTTGGGCGTTGGCGGAACGCGTCATTTGTGTAGAATATGATGTCTGAAAACATGTTTTCCGTTCTTTTTAGCTATTGCGTTTTCTGGATATAGTTTAAAATCCTTCGTGCCTTCTGGATTCGGCACGCCGTGACGCTGTATTCGTCGTGTACATGATGTGGACAATGTATTCCACGTGGACACGATGGTGGACAATCTTCCTTTTCTTATTTTAATTACATTTGAAAGCAACAGGTAACCTTTTTTAATTATTTACCTAGTGAACGCAACCTCAATTAACTTCAAGTAGTCTCAATTCTTTTTCAACCACAATTTCAATTAATCTCATTTCTTTTTCAATAACTTTAAATTTAAATAGCCTCAATTTCAATTTGTATGCTAATTTATAATGCTGTAGTGCCATCGACCATACAAAATTGTTGTATCTATCATCTCGGCTTGGTCACTCTGACTTGCGATTAAAGGTCCATATTGTATTCTATCACTGACTTATCTGGCAAATTTTGTATAACTTTAATTACTTAAAAATTCTGTATTTCTTATGATGCAATCCCATAATTTATAAAAATAAATATTTATGAATTCCACGAACTGTTTTAATTTCAACTCCATACCTTACAGGATAGGTTATGTCATATAACATAACAAACACACATTTACATTTACATCTCTTTATTTTTTAAATGTTTTAAATATATTACAATTGTCACATACAATTTTTTTTATACATTACATCTTTCAGGTCTTCCGTTAAAATGTGACCTAGGTATTTGTACTGCTTGACTCTAGATAAGACTGTCCCAGTAAGCTTGACAGAAGGTACAACATGTGGATAATTATTGATCGCGGTGAAGACCATGAATAATAAATAATAATAATATTTAAATAATAATAATATTTATTATTAATTATTATTTAGACCATGAATTTGCTCTTTTTGCATTTGTATTTTAATCCATGGGCTAAGGCATAGCTGTCACACACAAGCAACAACCTCCGGAGCGCGCTGATCGCATACCACGGGCGAAACTGCGTGTGTAGAGTGGTAGTTCGCTAGTAAGGAATAATCCTCATACTTAATTCTCATCTTCGCCAATATTGGCAAATCCACCATTAATTAATATAAACGATATACTCCAAATGCAATCTTCTTCTTCTTCTTCTTGTAGCGCCTCTCCAACTAGTGAAGGTTGGCAGTCAGCTCTGCATATTTTACTCAATCTCTGGCGAGACTAAAAAGATCTGCCGCACTCGCGATACCAGTCCACTCGCGTATATTGCACAACCACGATTTCTTTCTCCGAACAACTGATCTTTTGCCGGCGAATTTGCCCATCATTATGAGTTGCAGGCTTTCATATCTGGGATGTCTAAGCACATGGCCCAGATAGGCAACTTTCCTTCTTTTGATCGTCTGCATAAGTACACGCTTTCTACCAGCTCTTCGGAGAACTTCCACATTGGTCACCTTGTGCGTCCAGCTAATATACAACATGCGCCTGTAGGTCCACATCTCGAGTGTTTCTATACGTTTCCGGAATTTCTCTTTGATAGTCCAGGCCTCACATCCGTATAGAAGTATGGGCCATATGTAGCATTCCAGTAGACGAGTGCGCAAAGACATCTTAAAGTTGCGACTACAAATAAATTTCTTCATGCTGTTGAATGCAGTACGAGCGATTTCAATGCGGGTTTTTATTTCAAGTTCATTGTCCCAGGTTTCAATCACCCATGTGCCTAGGTATTTGGATTTACGCACCCGCTCCAAGCGAGTACCATCTACAGTTATATCAGGAATAGCTGTTTCATATTTTGATATTACCATGAACTTCATCTTGGAGACATTCATACTGAGACCGGCTCTGAGGCTGTACTCATTGACCCGGTCAACAATTTGCTGTAATTGTGCTTCTGTAGACGCTAGGACGTAAGAATGTGTCGTGGCATAACTAAGGTTATTAATAAGTCGTCCGTTAACCCTGACTCCACAGTCTAGTCCTTTCATTGCTTCAGCGATGATTGCTTCCGAGTATAAGTTGAAGAAAGTAGGTGAAAGTATACAACCCTGCCTGACACCCTTGCAAATGTCCACTTCGTCCGTCTCTTCTCCATCTACACGAACGGTCGCTGTTTGATGCCAGTATAGATTATGGATTATTCGGAGATCCTTGCCGTCCAATCCTTTGTCAGTCAAGATTGTCATAAGGTGGTCATGTAACACTCCATCGAATGCTTTCTCGTAGTCTATGAAACAAAGAAAAACATCTTGTTGCATTTTTGGACCAACACTTGCAGAGCGAACAAGGCCTCTCTCGTTTCTACCCCAGCTCGGAATCCAAATTGGCTGTCCCCTAGTTGGTCATCACATCTGACTCGAATACGAGCGTGAATTTTGACGACCGGTTGGCGCAGCGGAAGTATAAGCGACTGCTACGCCGAAGGTCGCGGGTTCGATTCGCGCTCAAGTCAAACATTTGTGTGCATGAACATGGATGTTTGTCTTGGTCTGGGTGTATAAAAAGTATATATGTATGTTTTTCCATTATCTAGTGCCCATAGTACAAGCTCTGCTTAGTTTGGGACTAGAAGGTGATGTGTGTATGTGGTAGAATATTATTATTATTATCTTTATTTCCTATTTTTCAAATTAAAATTACATTTTTAAATATATCATTCAATAAAAAAAAACACATTTAAAAATATAAAATTAACCGTGGGGTCCCACCAGCATCGGGCACAGGGTCCAAGCTGCCAGTGGTTAGGGCTCCAGAGACAGGAACTTCCTCACAATACGTGCCGTGTCGAGAAGAACTGCCTTTTGCATCAGACCCTTGACCCAAGCACCCAACGCGAGCCTCTTAAGGTGACGATCGAGGCTCTTGGCTATTAGACCATTAACCGTCACAACTATCGGCACAATAATTGCCGAGTCCACATCCCACATGTCGACAATCTCGTGAGCCAAGTCCAGATATTTAATCTGTTTGTCTTTCTCGGCTTTCACGAGATTCTCGTCATGGGGAATGGTGACATCAACAATTATTGCGAGGCGCTCTGATCGATCTATCACCACAATATCAGGTTTGTTGGCTATAACAGTCCTGTCTGTGACGATAGATCGATCCCAGTACAATGTGGCATGGCCATTTTCGAGAACTGGCTCTGCCACATACCTGTAGTACGGTACCTCGATGTCTACAAGTTTGTATTTCAGAGCAAGTTGCTGGTGAATGATTCTGGCTACTTGGTTATGTCTGTGCAAGTACTCGCCGTTAGCAAGACGTGAACAACCGGAAACAATATGCCTGAGGGATTCACCAGGCTGGTGACACGCACGGCAAATATCGGTAGTGCCATCCCTCAGGATATATTTCCGGTAGTTATTCGTCTTGATAACTTCGTCAGCAATTGCACAAACAAACCCTTCGGTTTCCCCAAAGAGGTCACCGAAGCGTAGCCAGTTCACCGAGGCTAATAAGTCTACATCGGGTCCATACAGAGCCCGATGGAACCTGCCATGAAGCTCCTTGCTCTGCCACACACGCTTGCGATCATCAGTACTGAGTACTACAGGTATGCGCCAGTTCTCCTTAGCCAACTTGAGCGGGGTGAGTTCATTGTCCACTGCGACAACATCTCGATGCATGTCCACGTTCGCCCGGAGAAAATATTCTCTGAGATTGCACACCTCGCGGTTGTGTAGGGTCTTGACATTCAGAAAGCCACGACCCCCACACTTCCGCGGGATGTACAACCTCATCAGGGATGAACGTGGATGATGCATACGATATGCCGTCAACAATGTGCGGACTCTTCTGTCCAGGGCGTCCAATTCAGACTGAGTCCACTTGAGTATGCCAAAGGAGTATACAAGAAGTGGCATGACCCAACCGTTGCAAGCACGAACCTTGTTGCCACCTGATAAAAGACTTTTCAGTACTTTATTCAGGCGGCCAAAGAAACGCTCTTGCAACGATTGCTTCATGACGGCTTCATTGATACTTAAAGCCTGTGACATACCCAAGTACTTATAGGTATCAGTCAAGAGAAGCGTTCTTAGGTTAATGGAATCTGAGAGTTGGATCCCTTCAGATTCCACCATCCTTCCCTGCTTCACATGAATGACAGCACATTTATCCACACCGAACTCCATATTGATTGACTTACTAAAGTTTTGGGTTACTTTTAGTAAATCTATCAATTGGGCATCAGAGTGGGCAAATAACTTCAGGTCATCCATGAAAAACAGGTGAGATATGACCTGACCACTTCTCTGTAACCTGTAGCCTAACTTTGAACCCTCCAGTAAAGTACTGAGAGGGTTCATGGCTAGGCAAAACCAAAGGGGACTCAGACTGTCGCCCTGAAAAATTCCCCGCTCAATTTTAATACGTTCACCGTCCTCCTGGATCCTTCGGCATCCTGGATAGCAAAGAGTCGTATTCCATTGCCCCAGACATGACTTTAAGAAGGTGCGTAGAGTTGTATTTACTTTATACAACTCCAACACCCTCAAAAGCCATGTATGCGGCACGGAGTCATACGCTTTCTTATAATCTATCCAACATGCCGCCAGATTCTTTCGGTTACGGCGAACTCGTTGGCTAATGGCCATGTCAATGAGGAGGAGTTCCTTAGTACCACGAGCCCCCCTCCTACATCCATTCTGAGAGGCTGACATAATTAAGTTGTCTTCGACATGTTTAGCTATTTTAGCTCTCAGAATAGATGTAAGAAGTTTATAGACCGATGGTAAACACGTAATCGGTCTATAATTGCCGGGCTCGCTAGTACTGCCAGTCTTATGGAGCAGGTGGGTAATTCCAGTCGTCATAAAGGTTGGCAACGATCCAGATTCCAAGGCTGATTGGAATTGAGATGCCAAACGTTCATGCGAACTACGTAGCCATTTCAGCCAGAAATTGTGCAGTCCGTCCAATCCTGGAGATTTCCAATTAGATAATGGACGGACTGCTTGTGAAACGTCCTGGCTAGAAATGGCCACGCATTCCATTTCGGGAATATGTTCGCATGCACGTTCGATGTCTCGCATCCAATCACCTTCGTTATGACCAATGAGCATCGACCAGATGCTACGCCAGAACATGCCTGTGGCGTCCGCATCTGGCCGCTGCACATTAGTCACACATTGATCTGGTCGTTCCCAACTTCTATATACCCACCTTTGGTCCCTCTGGAATGCACTATTAATGATGTA